>JAJIBD010032191.1:0-92992 GCA_021461705.1 Cryptotis parvus
CACTGAGACATGGTTCGCTAGGAATCGCCGGGTTTCCTGGGGCTTCTTTATCTGTCTAGAGAAATAACTGCTTTGTCGTTAAAAAGCTAAATAGCACTTTGGGTTCATCATGTTTAGGCAGCAAAATACCAGTCCCAAGTCCAAGAACTCAAATTATTATTATTATTTTCCCCCTACACTTTATATAAACACTGTGGTTTACAAAGTTGTTCATGTTGATTTGTTACTGGTATTTGATATTCCAACCCCAATCCGCCACCTCTATCGCCTTCCCTTCACCATTATCTCCAATTCCTGCCCCATAGCAGCCCACAATAATAGATTATTCATTCATTCATTTTTGTGTTTTGGATCACAGCCAGCCATGCTCAGGGTTTACCCCTGGCTCTACACTCAGGAATTACTCATTGCAGTGCTTGGAGCGCGACATGGGATGCCAGTATCGAACCCAGGTCTACCACATGCAAGGCAAATGCCCCTACCCGCTGTGCTATTGTTCTGTATCACTGTATCACTGTCTTCCCGTTCATCATCGATTTGCTTGAGCGGGCACCAGTAACATCTTCATATGACCTGTCTCATGCAAGTAGAGCCCAGGGCACCTGCTTGCTCCAGGAACATAAAGAGCCTCAAACCATTCCATCAAGTCATGGGAATGAGGTCTATAACTGTTACTGGTATTTGGCATATCAAATATGCGACACAGGTAGCTTGCCAGGCTCTGCCATGCGGGTAGCTATACTCTTGTAGTCATCTCTAAATCCAGCATTTATTGATGAACAGCGCAATAGAACTATTGCTCTAGCCCTTACAATAGAACTATTGCTCTAGCCCTTATATTGCTTATTATCAATAAATTGCTAAAAAAAAATCCTTTAGAAGAAAATTAGTGTAGGGGCTGGGCGATAGCCCAGCGGGTAGAGGCGTTTGCCTTGCATGCGGCCGGCCCATGCCGGCCCGGGTTCGATCCCTGGCATCCCATAAGGTCCCCGAGCACCACCAGGAGTAATTTCTGAGTGCAGAGCCAGGGAGTAACCCCTGAGCATCGCCAGGTGTGACCCAAAAAGTGAAAAAAAAAAAAAGAAAATTAGTGTAAATTGTTGTATTTCACCATGGAGACATTAAGTCCTTGTGTGAGGGATTAGTAAAATGTTGTTACTGTAGCCTTCTCTGTTGTCATGGTAGCTGAGATTGATTGGCGTCTACGTTGCACTCCCCATCCAATCTGGGTGCTACTACTGAGATATCAGTGTTGTAGAGTTTGGAAATCCAGGACTTTAACTGGGCAGTATAACTGGAATCATTCTTAACTGGGTTAAGGTCTTTGAGGTCATGCCCTCAAATGAGATCATCTTGGTTTGAATTCAGTCCAGCTCCTCTGCAAACTGAGTCACATATTGGCTCTCAGCCTCAGTTTCCCCCATCTGTAAATGGTGTTGTAAGACTGAAGGGGGAGAGAGTGTCGTCACATTTATTGTGCTTAGCCTTGCTTCTAAGACTTCTAAGGCAACATTCTTCAATGCTTTTACCCCTGCTTCTATGCTCTTGGGCCACCAGTTGTAACCTAGGTCAGTCAGGTAGCTTTCAATCGCCTCCAGATTGTGTCCAGCGTGTGGAGGCCAGGGGAGCCTTTTCTTGAGCCCCACAATGGCATTTTCTCTCTTTTTTTATTGACCACAACCAATAATGTTCAACAGTCTCCAGCAGATGAAGACGGCTGGGCTAAGTTTACACATCGTGGTTCTTATTTTCCGTCATTGGATAAGTTCCAAATGATTATCCCTACTTTCCAGATTCTTGGAAGCCGATGCAGCTTCTAAGAATCATAGAGAAAGTAATGGCATCCCAGAGGGTCAAAGGCAAGTGAATTGCCTCTTGCTCTTTGTCCTCTCAGGCTGCCCATACACAGCGCCTTTCTCTGGCTGCAGAGAGGTGCCTGTCAGCAGGAGCCCACCACAGAACAGGCTGCAAGCAGATGTGACGGAGCTGGGTGAAACTGTGCACGCTTCACCGCCCGTGGCAGTATGGTCCTCTTTCTTTTCCTTTGCAAAGGGATTCCTGGGTCCAGAGCAATAGTCCAGTGGATAGGGGTTTGCCTTGCAAGCAGCTAACCGGGTTCCGATTCCCTGGCATCCCATATGGTTCTCAAGCTCTGTCCAAAAGAAACAAAAAAGCAATTCCCTTTTGAAACCACTCTCTCCCCACCTTGGTTGGCTGTCACTTCCTTCGTTTACTTTGAATGACTAAAAGTCTCTTTGTGAGGAGTAGAACTTCTTTTTTCATAGCCTGGGCTCCCTGGACCATGCTGTGCTCAGGACTGAACTTGCGGCCTCCACATGCCAAGTCTGTATATGGCCAAGTGAGCTTCTCTCTAGCCCCGCAATGGTATTTTCTTTTTATTGACCACAACCAACAATGCTCAAGGATTACTCATGGTTCTTCACTCGGGAATTACTCCTGGCGGTGCTTGGGGGAATATGGGATGCCGGGGATGGAACCTAGGTTGGCAGCGTAAGGGCAAATGCTGTACTCGCTGTACTATCGCTCTGGCCGCAGAGCTTTTGTTTTCTAGTGTACATAGACGGCAAACCTGACCACTGGGGGCTGTGGTGGGGTTTCTTTTATCCCCCCTCCCCAATGTCTCCTAGGTTCTCTCCTGATCTGGTCACCCTCTCTGGTTCCAGAAGATGACACCGACATTTTTTTTTTTTTTTTTTTTTTTTTTTGGATCCACCCCCCAGCAATGCTCAGGGGTTTCTCCTGGCTCTACACTCAGGAATTACTCCTGGCGGTGCTCGGGGACCATATGGGATGCGGGGATCGAACCCAGGCCGGCACAGGCCGGCCGCGTGCAAGGCAAACGCCCTACCGCTGGGCTATCGCTCCGGCCCGACACCGACATTTCTGGAGGCGGATTGCCTGTAAACATTTTCCCGCTCATTCATGTTCCATGTCTTGATGTGTCCCGTGTTCTGCGATCCATGATCAGTTGCCCTGGGCCTGACTCCAGCATTTTGTTCCTGATTCCCCTGCGGGCGAGTGTGTGCCTTAAGTGAGCCTGAGCTGTTCTCAGTAATGTCGTAATATTTGCTCCAAGAGCTGTTCCCGGGGCGGGGCGATGGTCCAGCGGGTAGGGCGTTTGCCTTGCATGCAGCCGGCCTGTGCCGGCCCAGGTTTGATCCCCGGCATCCCCATATGGTCCCCGAGCATGGCGGGAGTGATTCTGAGTGCAGAGCCAGGAGTAACCCCCGAGCATTGCCGGGTGTGACCCAAAAAAAAAAAAAAAAAAAGAGCTGTTCTCAGGAAGAGCTTCTCAGCCTTGACTCCGATGGCATCTGCCTTGGTCTGATTGGTCAGCAGTGCGGGTCCACTCTCCCGGCTTTCTGTGATGATATCCGACATCCACTCCTGAGAGGTCCACAGTTACCACCTCACACACACCCCAGTCACAAATATTCCTGGGGGGTCAAGTCAGCCTCCACCCCACTTTGCTAAAAGGCTGCTGGGGGGGGGTGCTCTCTGCCAGTCCCCCTTTGAGAAGGATCAGAACCAAACGCCGGGCACATCCCTGCCACCAGACATGGGGGCTCAAGAAACCTGCCAGATTCCAGCCTGCCACCAGCAACTGGCGTTTGAGGAGCACCTGGAAGGGGCAGTGGAGCTGGCAAGGGCTCAGGGCAGGCACAGGGCCACTGTCTGGCCTTTGGGAGGGTGCCAGTGAGACAGGCCTTAATAGCCCCTGGCAGATGGAGTGGCCGCCACCTCCTCAAGGTGGCACCACGCCTAATGCCAGCCTCTTGTTAGCCTGGTGTCCCCATATCTTCCGGTTTTGCTGGGTTTTTTTTTATTTCTTGGCGGGGGAGGGAGTTGGGCCCAGCTGGTGGTGCTCAGGGCTCGCTCCCTGCTCTCTGTCCAGGATTCATGTGGTATCGGGGTTGAACCCAGCGCGGCTGCCTACTGCCCTGTCTCTCTAGTCCAGGTCTTATAGTTTTGTTTTTGTATTTTGTATTGTTTTTTTGTTTTTTTATTGTTTTTGAGAGTGTATGTGTGTGTTGGGGGAGGCAGTGGGGAGAGGTGGGGCCGTCCACACCTAGATGTGCTCAGGGCGTGATCCGAGGCGTGGTGTGGGGGCTTTTTGAAGCAGGGTCACGGCTACAGTTGCATTCAAGGCAAATGTGACCTCTGTGCTCTCTCCCCAGCCCTGAGCACTTACGTGCCTTATGTGCGTGAGGCCCTGGGTTTGATCCCCTAGCTCTGCAAATTTTTCAAAGAAATTAAAAAGTTCAGTAGATTCTACTTTCTTCGTTTCCACCCAGAGCATACTCTCCATTTGAACTGAGCTCTCAGGAGAAAATGTAGATCTAACGTTTGGGCCTAGCGAACATAAAATAACATTTTTTGGAAAATGCGAACATCACTCACTTAAGAATCCTCTAAGGTCCTCGACTCAAAAGCAAGACCTGGAATGGTTGCCAGTAAATGTCTTTGGGGGCCTTGGGAATTCAGAGTGATTTATCACTCCAGTGGTAATGATAAATGGAGGTCTCCCTATTCAAGAAAGAAGCGAAGGTAAAGGGGCCAAAAATAACAAGTGGAACCATATGGCTTTTTTCAAGAGCAGCGTCTACCACGGCTCTCTGGTGGAGAGGGCCTTTTGCCAGCCAGCTGGACTCTGAGCTCTCTCTCTGTCTCTGTCTCTGTCTCTGTCTGTCTCTCTCCCCTCCTTCTCTCTCTGTCTCTTTTCTCTCCCTCTCGCCCTCTCCCTCCCTCCCTCTGTCTTTCTGTCTATTTCTTTTTGTCTATCTGTCTCTCCCTCCCTCTCTCTCTCTCCTTTCCCTCTCTCTCCCCTCTTTCTCTCTCCCTCTCTCTCTCCCCTCTCCCTCCCTTCTCTCTGTCCTCCTTCCATTCCTTCCATTGTTCCTCCCTCCCTTCCTCCCTTCCTCCCTTAGCTTTGCACAGGAGTCTTTAGCTTTCACCTTCTGTGGAAGAATGTTCTCTTGTCTTTCCTCCTAGGCTTTGACAAGCCTTGAAGTGGGGTGGGGACCGTGTGTTTGTCCCTAAGGAGGCAGAGCTGCTTCCTCGACTGCAGAATCTTGGTTGCATAGCTCCACAGTCAGCCCTGCTCAGCTCTCTCTGTCTCAGAGACCGTCTGGCCTCCGTGGTGTTCCGGCACCACACCTCACTCTGCCTCATGGCGCCTCATTGTTGTTTTTATTTTTGCATCACACCCAGCTAAGCTCAGGGGTTGCTCCTGACTCTGCACTTAGGGAATTACTCCTGGCGGTGCTCAGGGAAACCATATGGGATGCCGAGGATTGAACCTGGGTCTGTCTGCTGCGTGCAAGGCAAAGCGCCCTCCTCGCTGTGCTGTCGCTCCAGCTCTCCTGGCGCCTTCTCGCTCTCCAGGATGACATGTGAAGTACCCGTGCGTTGCCCGAGGAAACCAGGCATGCTTCATCCAGTTTCTACTGGTGTCATGAAGGAGATGACATCACCCAGCCCGAATTCATCTTACAGAACCCGGTTGGGCCTTAGGAAAGACTATGCATCTTTCCTGTCATCGTGCTGAGATGCTGTTCCAAGGTCCCAGGGTTCCGATTTTCCTCGTTTGGCAGAATCGAGGTGTTTCCCTCACCTTCTCCAAAGATCTTCGTTGGGTGTTGGTTTCTCTGCGATTTTTGCCACTTTGCTGTCTGAGACAGTTGTGGGAGGGGAAGACACTGCAGAAAAGTATAAAATAAGGCCTCGTCCAGGACACAGGATTGGGGTAAGGTACTTGCCCTGCGTGCAGCCGACCAAGTTCAGTTTCTGCCACAGCCTCTGTTCCCTTGCGCACTACCAGGAGTCGCTGCTGAGCACAGAACCAGGAGTAGCCCCCCAAGCATCACCAGACATGGCCCCCCAAACTAAACTAAGTTAAAAATAAAAAACTCTAAATTAATATAGTTGATAGGAGCTCCCGTATTTTTCTCTTTTTTTTTTTTTGCTTTTTTTTTTGGGGGGTCACACCCGGCTATGCTCAGGGGTTTCTCCTGGCTCTGTACTCAGGAATAACTCCTGGCGGTGCTCAGGGGACCATATGGGATGCCTGGGATCGAACCCGGGCCGACATAGGACAGCCGTGTGCAAGGCAAACGCCCTACCCACTGGGCTATCCCTCCGGCCCCCACCCCTGTATTTTTTCTTCTCTAATCTTTTTTTTTTTTTTTGCTTTTTTGGGTCACACCCGGTGATGCTCAGGGGTTACTCCTGGCTCTGCACTCAGGAATTACTCCTGGCGGTGCTCGGGAACCATATGGGATGCCGGGGATTGAACCCGGGCGGCACAGACCGGCCGCGTGCAAGGCAAACGCCCTACCCGCTGGGCCATAGCTCCGGCCCTCTTCCCTAATCTTGAACTGGCGTTGAATACAATCTCTGTAGCAATTTTAACTCTAGCCATTTCTCTTTCTCGTTTTGTTTTTGTCTTTGGGCCACATCCAACTTTGCTCAGGGATTGTTCCCGGCAGGACTCAAGGGACCATATAAGTGGCTGAGGATTGAATCTGGGTGGGCCAGGTGGAAGGCAAACCCCTATTTGCTCTGTCTCTGTTTCTCTGGCCCTCTCTAACCATTTCTGCCCCCATAAGTTGAACAGCACCCTCCTAACATATATATTTACCTTGGGGCCATACATTGGAAAACAGAATTGGGGAATCTGGAAGTTGCAGGCTCATGGATTTAAAGTGAAAACCACTAGGAAATCATACAGACCCTACCTCTTTGTGAGAGCGACTGAATTTAAATTAACCCAAGTCTCAAACCAGATGCTTTTCCAGTCTGATTGGTTTGACATTTGCCCAGGACCTTTGGAATATAAGCTTATGCAATTAAAACCGAAAATGAGTTTCTAGCTTTGCAAGTTCAAAATATCTCCAAGGATCTTTCCCCTTCTTAAATCATTTAAACGATTAGTGTTTGTGGTGAGAGGGTGTCCCCGGATGAGAAATGCTATTATGCAACAGCTGTCGTCGTGTTGCCTGAGTGCCGGCCAGCTCGGTTCCGACGGAGCCAGCCGTGGGACAGCTCATTAGCTGCCTGGGAGAGAGGGCGATGTAAAATTAATGTCTGGAGAAAGGCCTGATAGCTGACACGGAGTGGGGATACCAGCAGCCCCAAGTGCTGTGCAGACTTTAAATGTATAGGCAACATTTTCTGGATAGTCAGTAAAAGTAGCGGTGACATTTGGTTCCCACTCTACAGGTTTTAATTATAGAAGTTTAACTTTTTACCATTTTATTTTATTGTTTTGGGGTCATAGTATTGGGTATGTACTCTTGGCTCGGTGCTCAGAAATCACCTGTGGCGGGATTTGGGGGAACACATGAGATGCTGGGGATGAACCCGGTCAGCCGAGTGCAGGGCAATCACCCTATCACTGTACTAGCAGTCTGGCTTATACATTTCGCCTTTTAAAAGCAGGTAGAAGACATGAGCTTTTGGGGATTGGGAAGGTGGTACAGCAAGTAGGGAACTTACCTTGCACGTGGCTGATCCGGAATCCCCAGCACCCCATGTGTTCCCTGAGCATCACCAGGAGTGATCCCTGAGTGCCAAGTAAACCCTGAAACAGCCAAGGGTGGTCCCAAACCAAAAGAAAACAGGAACTTGGGGATTCTTTGTGGGATTCATTTAGGACTGGGGAAGACCTGGCTATGAGTAGGATTACCCACATGGAGCTCGGATCTCCAAGAAACACTTGTTTGCTCAGGGAGCAACACTTTTCCTTCCCCCACCACGGGGGCACACCCAGCTGAGAGGCTTGAGGGGAGCTTTCTCCCTGGTTGCAGTGCTCTTGCGCCTGCTGGCTGTGGACTCCAGGGGCTGCTGTGTTGTCACACAGCTGCTCACCAGGAGTCACACTCCTGGCCACAGTGCTTCCCATATCCTGGTTTATGCATATTTGGGGGCCGTACCCGGTGGTGCTCAGAGCTTACTCCCAGCATGGTTTGGGGGGGGGGGGGGAACCATATGGGATGCCAGGGATTAACTAGAGTCAGCTACATGTAAGGCGAGCGCCTTACCTATTGCATTATCTTCTCTCTGGCCCTTGTTTCATTTTATACTTTTAATGACTTGAGCTCAGGTAGCCTGGGACTGGTGTTTTCTGTGCGCAGCAGGCCCCGGGGGCCATGAGGGCTATATCCCATGATGCTGGGGCAGGAGGGCAGAGGGTGCTAGAGATGAAGTCAGGGGCTTGTGCATGCCTGGGCTTTCCTGCCGTCCTCACACTAATTTCACTTGTGGTCAGCCACGTTAGCCTTGTTACTCACACAGCCCGGCCGGGCGGAGCCTGGACCACACACAGCTGCCAGGACCTTGCTCGCAGTAGGCAGCAACCCCAGGCACTGAACTCCCAGCCTCACAGCTGTGGAGCTGGTGCTTTAGCTAGAGTCTGTGTCCTTTTGTTTTATGTTTAGGCCACACCCGGCTACACTCAGGGCTTCCTCCTGGCTCTATGCTCAGGAATCACACTCATGGTGCTCAGGGGGCCTTTTTGGGATGCCAGGGATCAGACCCGGCATGTACAAGGCAAGTGCCCTACCCACTGCCTTACCGCCCCAGCCCCTCCTAGTTTGTGTCTTAGTTGTGTAAACTAGCGTGTAGACTGATGCCAAGTCTCTTTCAGATCTACCGCAGAGCTCCTGACAGTGTAGCCTGGGTCCTTCCTGGGGCCGCGTCCCAGATCTCTTGCCTTTCCTGGTGTCCATCTGGCCTGCTGCCATTCGCCCCCAGTTGTCAGCCTGTCCCCTGCCGTGTAGCCGAGGCAGTGAATGTGGGCAATGAGTCTCTCTCCGCCCGGAGCTGACTTGGTGTTGTCACTCCTCGGGTGGTTTTTTAGAAGAACCTGCGGCTTCTGCAGACCGGCCTTCTCCGAGTGTAGCTGCAGACCGACTTTCTCCTGGTGTAACTGCGGACCGGCCTTCTCCGAGTGTAGCTGCAGACTGACCTCTGGGTGTAGCTGCGGACCGGCCTTCTCCAAGTGTAGCTGTGGACCTGGCATTCACTCGGTGTTTCCTGTGGGTTCGTGTGTGAGCCAGCATCGGTGCTGGCTGAAGGTATCCTCTATCAGGAAGAAGGATCAGAAGCGCCCAGTGTGGGGTTCAAGCCCAGGAGCCCCACATGGAAGGCAGATGCTGTACAGCTGTATATCCCCAGCCTAAGCCAGGCTTAAGGAAAATTCATCGAGAGGCTGAAAGATGTAATGCAGCAGGCAAGGTCTTTGCAGTGACTGAGCCAGGCTCGATACCTAGTAACCATGTTGTCCCTCTCACCCGGAAGTGACCCCTGAGTGCAGAGCCAGGAGTAATCCCTGAGCACAGTTGGGTGTGACCCTCAAACCGCAAAAAAATAAACCAACAACAAAATATTTTAATTCTATTCCCTTCCGTCCTTGTAGATTGGCACTTGGGGACTGTATACACATCTGGTTGTGGTACTGGCGGGCGTGGCACTTCAGGGCTCGGTGCTCATACCCTGTGTGGGGGTTATTCCTCTAGGCCTTGGGTCAGGACCACCATCTCCGTGGTCAATAATTCCTCAGCGTTTGAGTCCATTCCTTCCATAGTTCAGACATCAGAAAGCAGAGATTGCACTCCTGACTTCACACATGGGGAAAGCCCTAACCACTGAGGCACATCCTTGGCCCCACAACATCAGATCTCATCTCCAAGGTCATAATCCTCTACTTATGGTTCCATAGAATCTTTATTCTTGTAAGCATCAATGTAAATATACAATTGTATGTGTCTTTGCTCAAATTTGAAGCACACATTGTGCCAAATCATTGGTGTCTCGGCCTGGCTTTTGTTTCAGGGGGTCCCTTGTGATATTCCTGCATCCATCCACAAACCGCGCTCTGTTGCTTTTTACTTTTTGGCTTTTTGAGAGTCACATGCAGCAATGCTCAGGAGTTGCTCCTGGCTCTGCACTAAGAAATTACTCCTGAAAGTGCTCCGGGGACCATATAGGGTGCCGGGGATCGAACCCAGGTTGGCCTCATGCAAGGCAAACAAACACCCTCCCCACTGTACTATGGTTCCAGCCCCACCTGTTGCTTTTCTGCCTTGTTCCAATTCTAGTGTCAGTTTATTTATGCAGCCTCTATTAACAGTTGTTCAGGCGTTTCTGGTGCTTTGTTATTATCAGGGATGCTTGTCACACAGTGAGTGACCTGTATCATGGACATGTAGGATGAATTTCTGCATGGAAACTGCGTTTCACCTGAAAAAATTGCCAATATATATCTTGTATCAGTGACTGAAATGACCTTTTTCGCTGAAGCCAAGTCAGACGTAATAAACTTTGGAATTTTTGGCAAACTGATGGGTGGAAAATTGACCTCAGTGGCATTTTTTTGGTTTGGTTTTGGGTTTGGGTGCTGGCGATAGCACATGGGATCTCAGACATGTAAATCACACGCTCTCCTGAGATTGGCCCTTGGTTTCTGGGCATGTTTTCCCCTTACGAGTTGGAGACATCGTAAGGAAGGGAGACCTGGTTCCCTTCCGTTCTGTGAACTGTTGCTGTCCGTGCCCGTCCTCCCACCTCCCCCTCCCCCACCCCTCTTTCTACTCTTTCGTTTCTTTAGGTCTTTGGGCCATACCCGCTGCTGCTCAGGGAACTGTGTGGGTGCCAGGGTGGATCCCAGACCTCCTGCTAGTGAAATATCCATGTATGCACCCCCCTCTCTCCCTCCCTTCCTGCACACCCTCTTTTTCTTAATAGTCTTTCCTTAATGATTTGCAGGAATCATTTACATATTAGTATGCTGCGTCTTGAAGCTTTTTCTTTTCCTTTTGGCCAAGCTTGTTTTCTTGTTTTTAATGTTTGTTTTGGGGTCTGGATTTGCTTCCTTTTTGCAGTACTAGCGATCAAGCCCAGAGTCTTACAATTATAAAGACAATTTTCTTTATTTATATGCGATTGCATTTAGATTTTCTTCGCTTTATTATATACCGGATTTGTGCGCCGTTCATCTCCCAAGTCATAATTAGAAATAAGAATTCCCATCTTTGGGGCAGGAGCGATAGCCCAGCGGGTAGGGGCGTTTGCCTTGCATGCGGCCGGCCCATGCCAGCCCGGGTTCGATCCCCGGCATCCCATATGGTCCCCCGAGCACCGCCAGGAGTGATTCCTGAGTGCAGAGCCAGGAGAAATCCCTGAGCATCGCTGGGTCTGACCCAAAAAAGCAAAAAAAAAAAAAAAAAAAAGAATTCCCATCTTTGTCTTTAATAATTTATGGTTGTGTGTGTGTGTGTGTGTGTGTGTTTCTAGGGTGGATTCATCATTGGTGTATGCTGTGGAATTTCCGAAGCTTCACACCTCTGTAGGTGTGTCTCACCCGTTCCCACCACAGAAGCTCCAATGCCATCCCCACCCCCAAAAGAGCTCCCACTTTTCCAAGCATTAACGCACATAACCCTTAATGCAGCCATGCAGGGGGCTGGAGAGAGCGCTCAGCAGACTGTAGGTTTATACACAGCACCCTATGGTTCCCCAGCGTAGGCAAGAGTGAGCACTGAGTTGGGAGTCGCCCTGGAACACTGCAGGGTATGACCTCAAAACAAGAAGGAAATTAAAATGCAAGAGAATAATCTTGTACAATCAGTATCATGATCCTTGTTTTCTAGGTTATCCCGGTTTGGTCCCTGAACTGCTTAGGAGAATGACTGAATTTTAGTCCAGCTTTTTACACCCTATGCATCGTTCTTACTGCTAGACTTTAGGAAAAAAAAACAACTCTCTCTCTCTCTCTCTCTCTCTCTCTCTCTCTCTCTCTCTCTCCCCCTTTGAAAAAAATCTCTCTTTCTCTCTCTCTCTGTCTCTCGTGGAGGTCACACCTGGCACTACTCAGAACGTACTCCTGGCTCTGTGCTCAGAGATCACTGCTGGTATGTCTCGAGGTGGTGCTGGGGATCGAACCCAGGTCAGCCACATGCAAGACAAGCACCTTACCCACTGTTCCTTTCTCCAACCCCCAATTCTCCAAGACTCATATTCTTGTCTGCCTTTAGATTTAGTAGAGCAGTTTTCTTTCCATATTTAATCCCTTCCCTGTAGAATTTCTCCCCAAACAAAACCACAAAAACATGTCTGGGGGCTGGGATGTGCGCCAGGTTTTGGAGCACAAACTTTGCATGTGTTCTGCCCTGGGACCATTACCAGCACCACCTGGTCTGTGTCCCCCGCTCTGTACCCCCTCCCGTACTACCGGAAGTGGCTCCCACACAGCTTAAACCAAAACGGGCATGTCCGAAGGGCTGGAATAGAAACCCATCACTGGAGTTCACACAAGCCAGAGCTGCTTCTTTTGTTCTGGTGCAGGCCTTCGAATCAGTGGTCAGTCTGGGCCGCTGTAGACCCGGGATGCCACTGGTCCCTACCGCACGGCTCTGTGGGTTCTCATACTCAAGGCATTGTCTGGTAAGTGCCAGCTGTGATTTCTAGCACACAGGCACACTATCCATGTGTTCTGTATGATGACAGGAATGTGTCAGCAGCGGTCAATACATGGACCTCAAAGAATTCTTAGGTGCTTGCCTTGCTTGCTCTGCTGGACTGGTGGGCCAGGGCTAGAACCCGCCATCTCTCCTGGGCTCCTTGTGAGCGGCTGGGCACAGGGAGAGCAAGTAGCAGCTCTGCCCCATGTCTGTCTCTGGATCAGCATACCTGGGCCAGATTAAAAAAAAAGACTGCAGCAGGGTGGATTTCGATGAGCCCGACTGTGACAGGCTGGTCTGCTGGGTGGAGTTCTGACGAGAGAGAAGTCCGGATGGGTGGAAAATGGAGGCCCTCATGGAGGGGGCTCATCTGGCTTGATGCAAGGCTCTGCTGGGCTGGCGGGCCAGGGCTAGAACCCGCCATCTCTCCTGGGCTCCTTGTGAGCGGCTGGGCACAGGGAGAGCAAGTAGCAGCTCTGCCCCATTGCAACAAGCCAGATGACCTCCCCCCACTCCATGAGGGCCTCCATTTTCCACATCCGGACTTCTCTCTCGTCAGAACTCCACCCAGCAGACCAGCCTATCACAGCCGCGCGGCGCAGCTGCAAGCCGCCGCATGGTTCATCATTAAATGCTGGACTTAGAGATGACTGCAAGAGTATGCTACTTGCACGGCAGAGCCTGGCAAGCTACCCGTGTTGTATTTGATATGCCAAATACCAGTAACAATTATAGACCTCATTCCGGAATGGATTGTGGCTCTTTATGTTCCTGGAGTAAGCAGATGCCCTTGGGCTCTACTAGCATGAGACAGGGCATATGGAGATGTTACTGGTGCCCGCCGAGCAAATCGATGAACAACGGGAAGACAGTGATACAGAGACAGTGCCTTGCTTGCATTGGACCCTGTTCACGTCCCTGACACTGCATATGGTCCCCGGCACCACCTAGGGTCACTCCTGAGCACAGAGCCATGGACAGTTCCTGAGTTCTGCTGGTTGTGGCCTCCAAATAAAACAAGCATGTTTCTTTTGTTTTTCCTTCTGTTTGCATCGCTTTTGCATCTCAGCAGGGGAAATCCAAGCAACAGACCTCTTGGCTGAGAGAGTTAGTGGCCTGTGCTGGTAATGGGGAAGAGTCAGGACAGGGGAGGACTAGCGGGGGTTGCTCAGCGGGTAGGTGTGGGACTTGCATGCAGCGGGCCCAGGTTGGATCCCCAGCACCCCTTATGACTCCCCAAAAGCCCTGCCAGGAGTGGTCCCTGAGGACAGAGCCAGGACTTAGCTCTGAGTACTGCTGCCTGGGCCCAAATGAGAGAGATAGAGAGACACAGAGAGACAGAGAGAGACAGAGCGACAGAGAGACAGAGAGAGATAGAGAAGAGAGACAGAGAGAGATAGAGAGAGAAGAGAGAGAGAGGGAGAGAGAGAGGTTGATTATGACTACGTGCCCTTTAGGGCACCCTTTGAAATGAAATTTGAGCCAAGATTATAAGGGGGCTTGTGGGTCTATGGGCGAAGCCTGGCAGTGGGAGCACTGAGGGCCGGGGGTGGGGAGGGGGTGGCAGAACATCAGGGGTCGGGGGAAGCCCCGTGTGCCTCCTCCCTCCCCTCACCCAGCTGCTTTCTCCTGAGGGAAACCGGCACCCCCTTCTCTCCCTGTAACCTTTCCCTCTGTCCGTGGGAGGGTTGTGTCGCGCCCAGGGAGGGCTGGGCCCCTCTGCAGTATTGATTGAACTTGGCAGGCAGTGCTGGTTGTCTTCCTCGGAAACAAAGGAGGCGATTAGATCTTAAGACAGGACCCCTGGTGGCACAGCTTGCTGTCCCTTTGATGGAGACGCAAGTGCTGGAGCTGCTGGTGGGTTCCATGTCCCAGTGTCTGCGTCTGTGCACAGCGTGGAGGGTCCTTCCAGGCCTGCAGGACTGCCCCAGTGGAGAACCGCGGCAGCTCCTGCTTCCTGCCCAGAGGAGGGAGGAAAGCTTCTGTGTGGTCTCCGGGGGTGATCCTGGCAGTGCGTGGGGGACCAAACAGTGTGCTGGGATCAAACCCGGGTCAGCCGCATGCAAGGCAAACGCCTTCCCTGCCGAACTATCACCCAGGCTTTGGTTTTCTGGGGTTTTTTGGTCCTTTTCTATCTGACATGCTCCAGAGCCCTGAGGCCATGGAGTCTACAGGATCGGTGGTTTCCAGCCATTTTTATCTGCCAGAAGATAAACTCCTCAGAATTTCCTGTGCTTGGTGTTGATTTGGGCTTGGGGGACCTCCCAAGCAGTGCACAGGGAGAGTTGAGGCGAGCCCCAGCATTTCTTGACCCTCCGGCCTGGGCAGTCCAATGCTTTGCCCAGTGATATTACTCAGGCCCCATAGTGCAGGACCCAGCAGGGCTATACGTAATGGTGCTGGGGGAATCCTGACTGCCAGGGATCGAATGCTGGGCCTCACACTCACAAGGAACCGGTTCTGTCCCTCTGAATTAGCTGCCCAGACCCTCTTTATTTATTTTCCCCCTTTTTCTTACTGACCTATCCTGAGTTTACAATATTGGAGAATTTCAGGGTCTAACTGAACACTAGCAGTCTATTTGTATTTGCCTTGACTTTTCTTCTAGAAAGTTCCCAGTCAGTGATGCTCAAAGCCTACCAACAGAGAATATGGCTGCCCATTGGGGTCACAGCAGGGCAGCCCCTAAGAGTGATGTTTTCCTAAAGTCTTTGCATTACAGACTGCTCTGTCACCCATTGTAAACTGACCCGAGCCAATTGCGCTCTACACAAGTCCTAGGGTTTTGGGGGGATGGGGTGAGCATGCACACTGTCCCTGAGGTCTGGGTGTGGAGCGGATGTTGCCAGCAGCCATATCATTTGAGGGAACCGAGGCTTTAGTTACTGTCTCACAAGCTCAACCCAGCACCTGGGGTAACTTAGGAGTCTGAGATGGATTTTGCTGTACCAGCGGATCTGAATGAAGAGCCAGACATCAGCCCTGGGCAGAGGCTAACAGCTCAGGAGCGAATCCTTGTAGCCCTGATGGAGTCCCAGTGCTCTCCTTATGACTGCAGTGAGCTTCGCTTGGCACGAACACCGCCCCTCCTGCCTCCTGGAGGATCCCTTTGTTAACCACAGCCATTGCACCAGGGCTGGCCATGGGCCGAGGAGCGAGCAAGCCTGTTGAGGCTGTGTTCTTCCTTCAGACCTTCAGACCGGAGCACTCTCAGAAAGGTTGGCAGCTTCCTAGGACTTAACTATATCTTTAACTACAGCCAGGAGGACCCATTTCTAACATTTGTTGTATCTCTTCCTAAACCGCTTATTTCATCTCCCCTCCCTCTCTCCACATTCACTTTGCTAATTGGCCAAGAGTCTGGTGTTGATTACGGGGATAATGGGACGCATTTGCAATGCCCCTTTTTGGAGTATGGACTTCAGGATTAGAACTCAGCTATCCCTGGAGAGGGCTTTCTTGAATAGAATGCCAACTGCCTTTGAGTTGTGGTTTAACCTAATTAACTCACCCTTGGTATCACATTACCTAGCCTGTTTTCTGGCTAAGCTAATTAGGCATCTTAGCACTGCCTCCGGAGCCCCACGCTCTGTAGGAGTCAGGCGTTGCAAAGACTTTCAGGATGCTTCCTGCAGAACAAAGCCTCACTGAACCTTCCACATGGGCTCAGAACCCGGCGTAGGTCACTGGGTGGATGATCACACATCGACAGTTTCTTGAGCACATACTATGTGTCCCGTGCTTGGTGCATTTTCTCACTTTTCTCTCACCCACCTGATGACATCCAGGCTGACCCAGGCACGGCAGCATTGGCAGTGGTGCAGCCATTCTTCAAGGTGAGTGGAGCCGACTGCGTTCCAAGGCCAGAGATCTGAGGCAGAGAAGGCTGCCGCAGGCAGGTCTCTCCCAGACTGCGCTTGAGCTCAGCTCTGGCAGGATGGAAAGTGTTTGGTGTTTACTGGAGGTGGGGGCTGGGGTCTCAAGTCCTTTTTGTAAGCAGAATTGAATTCCTTGTAGCTTGTGGGACTGAGGTCTCCATTTGCCCCTCTAGTTGTCTGTTGGGAACAGTAACTACCCAGGTGCTTGGTAGGTGGCCATGAAGCTTCCACCTGCTCTTTGTCTTCTAGAACCTTCTAGGTTAGAGAATTGTGTCACTCTGGCCTCCCCTTTTGATGCTCAAATTTACTTTTTTGGAGGTTCTTGTGATGACTTCTGGTTCAACTCCATTATTATTATTATTATTATTATTATTATTATTATTATTTCTTAGTTTTTGTTTGTTTGGGGTCATATCTAGTGGTCTCAGGGGACATTATGGGATGCCAGGGATTGAACCTGGGTCAACTGCATGCAACACAAACACCCTACACACTGAACTACCTCCCTGGCCCCTTGTCGCCCCTTTAAAAGCACAGCTGTACCTTATAACACAACCCAATAATACCAGCTCCTTGTCCCCACCCTGGATCCTGGAAGTCAGGTACAGGAACGTTTTATGTATCCACTCGAGCTGCAATGCTCAGGGGTTACTCCTGGCTCTGCACTCAGGAATTCCTCCTGGCAGTGCTTGGGGGACCATATGGGATGCCTGGATCAGCCGTGCCAAGGCAAACGCCCTACCCGCTGTGCTCTCACTCCAGCCCCAGGTTCCCGCCTTCTATCTTTTTTTTTTTTTTTGCTTTTTTTGGGTCACACCCGGTGATGCTCAGGGGTTACTCCTGGCTCTGCACTCAGGAATTACTCCTGACAGTGCTCAGGGGACCATATGGGATCCCAGGGATCAAACCCGGGCCGGTACAGGCCAGCCGCGTGCAAGGCAAACGCCCTACCCACTGGACTATCGCCTCCGCCCCCTCCCCCCCACCTTCTATCTTTGAAGATTGCAGCTCTTAGATGTTTTTGTGGGAACCTATCTTGACTTTTTTTGGATTTTTTTGCAGGATTTGTTTATCAGTGGAATTGCTGAGAATGTGGTGACTGGCGGGAAGGGGACCATTTGCCATAATGTGGCACCTTTCGTGTCCAGCTGCACTTGACTTCCCCAAACCCTACCAGCTACCTTCACGTCGCACTAGTCAACACTTCTGTTTTTCCTATTTGTTTAAAACAAATTTTGAGGCGGAGGGAAGAACTGGACCATTTCAGGTGCTACTCAGGGATCACTTCTGGCAGTGTTTGGGGGCCATGTATGGTGCTGGGGATCAAACCGGGAGTCGGCCATGTGCAAGGCAAGTGCCTTAGCCCTGTTCTGTCTCTGGCCCTACTCCCACTTTTTTATTCTTGCCGTCCTAGTCCGTGTGAAGTCATGTCTCCCTGCAGTTTCAAAGGGCATTTCCCTCATGACTAATAGCGTTGAACATCTTTTTATGTCCCTATTGGCCATTTATAGATTTTCTTTTTGGAGAAATGTGTCCTTAGATAAATTATTTATTATTGACTTACAAGAACCTTAATATTTTCTAGGCCAACATTTCCCAAAGTGGGGGAGTAGCAGCCTTTGAAGCACGTGGCGTGGGAGGGAGCGCGTTCTTTTGGTTTGCCTAAAGAAAGCAGGTCCTCAAGGAAGTACTGAGTGATCATTTTTGTTTGATTTTTGGTTTTGGCCCACACTTGACAGTGCTCAGGGCTCACTCCCGGCTCTGTGCTCAGGGATCACTCTTGGTGGTGCTCTAGATACTGTATGGGGTGCTGGGGATCAAACCTGGGCTGGCTGCAAGTCAAGTGGCTGAACTATATTTCCAGCCCCATGAATGATTTTTTTTAATGTGAAAAGGGAAAAGCCAAACAAAGAGACTGTGTATCGATTTGAGATTTGATTTACAAGTTTCTTCTCACTTGATCGTGTCCTTGGAAAGCATAGAACTGTGTCTTTATGAAGTTCATTGTTTTTTTTGTTCCCTTTGGCAGGTCATGTTTTTAGTATCATATCTCAAGTTATCTATTTTTTTCTTTTTGCTTTTTGGGTCACACCCGGCGACCATCAAGGGTTACTCCTGGCTCTTTGCTCAGAAATTACTCCTGGCGGTGCTCAGGAGACCATATGGGATGCCGGGATCGAACCTGGGCTGGCCGCATGCAAGGCAAACGCCCTACCCACTGTGCTATCACTCCGCCCCCCATATCTTGTTATCTTTTACCAGATCTAAGGTCATGATGATTTGCGTCCATATTTTCTTCTATAAGCCTTGGGTCATTTATTTTGGGGTTTGTGTGTGTGTGTGTGTGTGTGTGTGTGTGTGTGTGATGCTTGTGGTTTTGGACTACATTTGATGATGATCAGGGCTACTCCTGGCTCAGGACTTAATCCTGGAAGTGCTCCAGGGACCATATATGGAGTTCTGGAGATCCAACTTGGGTTGGCTACATGCAAGGCACGTGCTTTTCCACTGTACTAGAGCTCTGACCCTGAGAGTTTGAGCCATATTTTCTATATCATTTGGTGCATGCAATATGAACTTAGGGGTCCAGATCATTGTGTTATTCAGGAAACACCCTTCTTTCCCGTCTCATCACTGACAGTCTCATCACCCTTTTCTAAACTCACTTGGCTGTCCACTTACAGATTGGTGCAGGTTCTTAACGTGTTGTTCCATCAATGTGATTATAGTGGGAGGACGTGGGCAAAAAACAGTACAAGGGAACTTGAACTGCTCGGGAATCTTGGAAGCCTGCAAGTCTGTCACCTTTGCAAGTGAAGGACGCAGTGATGGTGTGCGTGGGTCCAGAGAGAGGCAGAAGGTGCTTGTGATGTTGCCCCTCTCCGGGTACCACATCCCAGGAGAGCATCTATCTGTGTGAACCTGCCTTGGACACTGAGCTCCATTTGACGCTTTTTATTCCTGTGATTTTGCTCCTCAAGGTGTTGCAGGTGTGACTGCCGTGCCGGGTGTGTTGGCAGGTGGCAGACAGGAGACAGGCTTGTTTACACCCAGGGCTCTGCCGTGTGGGCCCTGGATGGTTGATGGTCTGACATAGAAAAAGACTGGGCCCTCTGGGATGAACCCAGAGCCACAGCAGAGTCTGGCAAGCCACCCGTGGTGCATTTGATATGCCAAAAACAGTAACAATAATGAACCTCATTCTCAACAAATGGAAACGTTACTGGTGCCTGTTTGAGCAAATGGATGAACAACGGAAAGACAAGTGATACAAGTGATTCCTGTGATAACAATGATTTGGTTCTTTTTTTCCCCATACAGTGAGTCTGTATCTCATTAGAGTTCGTATAAACTACACTTGGGTGGCAGTTTTCAGAGTGACTGCTCGTTGGGAAGCTTGGGCGCCAGGGTGAAGGAGATGGCCTCTGGCCACTGTTAGCACTAGGTGATGGCTGGGGAACATTGTGGCTGCTGGTTTGTCTTCTGAGTTTTCACAATAACAGTCACTTGTGGGTAGGGTTGGTTTTTGACTATTAACAGTAGAGGCCTTTGCATGGTCTCTGGAAGGCGACCTTTGGGTTTGCTTTCCAGAGCAATAGGTTCTCTTAGAGGGCAGCTGTGACCCCCTATCCTCACCACCATGTATGGTACCAAGATCACAGCCAAGGGTAAGAGGTCCCTGAGTGGATTACTGAGTCCTCATGCTCCCTCAGTGCATGCACACACCCCCCCAAAGAACACACTCACACTCTGAAAACACACCCCCCAAGAACTCAAGAACACACACCATGAAGAACATACACGCACACACACACATACACAAGAACCCAAGAACACACCACATAGAACACACACATACACACCCCCAAAGAAGGAACACACACACACACACACACACACACCAAAGAACACATACACACAGACCCGTAAGAAGCATTGGATGTTTTTCCTGTCCTTGCTGAGGCCGGTAGAAGGTCCAACTCAGAGCAGCCGCTGGAGCCCTACGGGCACTTTTGGCCCCCTTGGTGGTCTGTCTGCTCTCATGGAATCCATCTGCTTCCCCTGAATGCATAGACTCTGACTTATTTTTTTGTTTTTGTTTTGGGGTAACCAGTGATGCTCTGCACTCACTCGGGAGACTGTATGGGATGCCGGGATCAAACCTGGGTCAGCCGCTTGCAAGGCAAATGCCCTCCCTGCTGTGCTTTCACTCTGGCCCCTAGACTCTTCTAATACCTTTGTTTCATAGTTATAGAAGTTTCTTTTTCTAAAGTTGTTACTTATCTTGGGGGGGTTAAGTCTAGTCCACATCCAGTGTACTCAGCTCTGGATGTTCTCAGTGTATTCCTGTGTATTCCTGCCTCTGCACACAGGGATCACTCCTACCAGGACTCAGGAGACCATATGGGGTGCCAGGGATTTACCCCTGGATGGCAGCAGGCAAGACGTTACTGTACTATTCCTCTGGCCTCTCAAGCTTTTAAAGCCTATTATTCTGTAAGCCCCTGAACCTTGAAAAGTTTTCTTCTATTTGTGTTGGTTTGGGGACCACACTGGTGGTGCTCAGGTCTCTTCCTGGCTCTGCTCTTAAGAATCACGCTTGGACACGAGTCATAGCACACGGCCAACCCAGGTTAAATTCACAGCATCCCATAGGGTCCCCTGATCATCACCCGGAGTAATTCCTGAGTGCAGAGCTAGAGAGTAACCCCTGAGCAATGCTGAGTGTGACCCAAAAAGAAAAAAAAAAGAAGAAAGTTAACTCCTGGCTGGACTTGGGGAACCATGTAGAGTTTCCTAGGATCAAACCCAGATTGGTTGCTTGCAAGTACCTTACCCCTGCTATACTATTGCTCTGGCCCCTTTTGTGTTTTTTTATTTTTATGTATTTTTATTTATTTATATTTACATATATATACGTATATAAGCTTAATTGTTTTGTTTATGTTAGGTGTGTAAATAGGTAACTAGGAAAAGGCAGATGGGCTATAGAGAATTTGCTCACTTAGGATTTGAACTATTTTAACTATATTCTTTTTCTGGTCGTGGAATTAGCAGCTTGTGGGGACTTTGACCTGCTGTTTTTCCAGCTCTCTTTCTAATGGCTGGGAGCCCCAATAAATAAGAGTACGTGAGTCTCAAGAGCAAGATTCTCACGTAAAATTGTCACAGCTCTGTATTCAGATGACTCAAAACTTTGGGAACAATGTGGAGTTGAGAACTCTGAGCCTGAAAGGAGACCGTCTGGAAATCATTCTCTGCTTTATCCGTGGTTTTGCTAGTAAAGTGAAACCTGAGCGCATTCCAGCGTCTCCTGATGGTTAAAGTTTGGGACGGGAATGGTGGCGGCCTCTGGAAAGGCTTGGGGCGGTTTTGCTGACTCTGTTTCTGTTTGCACACGCTTTCACCGAAACTCTGGGCTGCTGTCGCTGAAAGGAGGAGCAGCCTTGAGCAGCCAAGATGATTTTGCTCTTTTCAATAATAGTGTATGGATGAATACTGACGACTGTGCGGGTTCTTTGTTCCTAGGGAGAACCTTCCCTCTCTCTGGACAGGCACCCTGCCTAGAAGCCTGCTGGACATGTTCATGCCCAGCGTCTGCTTCCGGGTCATGTGGCGCAGTACCCTACGTCACCATAATACTGGGTTAGGAATCACCAAGGAACATCCCCAAATATCAGGCTATTCCAGGCCCCTGTTTTCCAGTACATGGGAGGGGGTTAGGAATCATTTTTATATTAAAAAATTACCTGTAGGACCAGAGAGGGGGTCCTAAGGGCTAAGGGCTGAAACAGGCTCGTTCCCCAGCAACAAGTAAGGTCCCCTGAGCACTCCAGGAGTCACCCCTGTGTGCTCCCAGCTGTGGCTCCAAAACAGGAGGGAAGAAAACATTTCAGTAAGCTGATTTGCCTCTTTAAATGAATCTGTGAGAATGATGAGAACTAATTGCTCTATTTCCCGAATCCAAAGACCAGTTCTAAAAAAGAATTGTTCTGGAGATGAAAGAAGCACTAGAATGTCTGAATTGGGAGGTGGGGTGCAGGTCATTCTTGTATTATTCTGTTTATTTACGTAGTTTCAGGACCACATGCACGGTGCTCAGGGCTTACTCCTGACTGCACCCTCCGTGTGGCTCTGGGGACCTTTTGAAGTGCTGGGGATCCAACCCACGTCTCTGGGTAGATGGCAAGCACCTTGCTTGCCGGACTCTTTCCCAGGTTCTCTTCTTGGACTATTTTAATAATGTTTTAAAATGACAAAAATAATGCATGTCTCAGTGCAGGGAAGACTCTGGAAACAAAGACACGGATGGTAGCACCAGGTGCGGTGATGTCAATTATAGTGTTACTTATTGTGCTTGTAATAGTTCTGGCGACGTGCTGGCTTCCATGCATTGTTATTGAACTTTGTTTTGTAGTTGTTTTAAACACAGTAATGCCATGGATGAAAGACATATTTCAAACGAGGAAGTGAAGCAAGAATGTCTAAAGTATCCAACCCAAGGTTGTGTGCCAGGGGCAGGGAGCCAGGGTTTGGACTTCTTGTGACTTCTCCCTTCGTCTACACGGGGCACATCCATTATAACTGCCACAGCAAATATCTGTGCCACCCAATTCATGTCTTGGCTCTGTGACAGCTATTTATCACACAATAATTCATATATATTGTGCTTTATCATTCTTCTGAAACTTCATGAATCCCTGAAAACATGGGTTTTCTGCCTTGTGTCCAAATATCAGGGAGCATATTCAGGATCAGAGACCTAAATTAAGGAGGGGGGGAGAGAGAGAGAGAGAGAGAGAGAGGAGAGAGAGAAGAGAGAGAGAGAGGAGAGAGAGAGAGAGATGAGAGAGAGAGAGGTGCTAGTGGAACATTGTTTGACTGAAACCTAATCATGAAAAACCTTAATCCTTCAAGGATTCAGGATGACAGAGCCAGGCCAGGGTGGTAGTCCTAGTGGGGGAAGGCATTTGCTCTGCACATGCTGACCTGGGTTCCATCCCCAGCATGCCAAATAGTGCCCCAAGCCCACTAGGAGTGATCCTTGATTGCAGGCCTGGAGAAAACCCGAGCACAAAGAATCTCTCAGCAGTGACTTCACAGTGAAAATCACCAACCTGGTATTTCTCAAGACTCAACAACTTCCCTTTGCGCCGCTCTGTGCCTCCTCGCCGGGCTGTGAGCGAGGTGAGCTGTCCTGGGGCACCGGGCTCTGTTCTGATGTCCTGCTTCGCCCTGCAGGTGCTTTTCTGTCCCGACTTCCTTCCTGGACTCTACGGCTGATCCCCAGAAGCCTGAAACGCTGAATTCCTTTGTGTGACGTAGGCTCTGGCATAGGTCAGACATGAAGGGGACTGGCCGCCATGCCAGCGTCTCCCAGATTCTCCTAATCAATCGCGCATGTGCTGTGCCCTTGGCCACCCGGTTTCCATGCGGTAACAGCAGCACAGCAATCTCCAGCCTGCTGGGGACAGAAGGTGCCCGGAAATGTGCTTGAGAGTAGGGAGGGGCCAGAGCTACAGTACAGCAGGGAGAGCATTGGCCCGACCCAGTTCTATCCCCAGCATCCTATGTAGTCCCATGAATACTGCCGGGAGTAATTCCTCAGTGCAGGGCCAGGAGTAACCCCAGGAGCATTGCCGGGCATGATCCAACCCCCCCAAAAAGAGCAAGGAACAAGGAAGGGAGGCTGAGGACACAGCTGCCTTAGTTTCTCCACTGACCTTGAGGAATGCCAGTCACATCCTTTTGTTTGTTTGTTTGTTTGTGTCTTGTCCAGCGATGCTCAGGGGTTAGCGATGCTCTGCACTTAGGAATTCCTCCTGGCGGTGCTCAGGGGACCATATGGAATGCCGGGAATTGAACACCAGTCCGCCGCATCCACCGAGTGCAAGGCGAACGCTCTACCCGCTAGACTATCGCTCCAGCCCCAGGCCAGCGCTGTCCCTTTCTACTGGGCACTCCCCAGGGCTGGGGCTCACAGATAGGTCCTGAGGAACTGCCTGCAGGATTCGCCCTTAGGGGTCGTTTCTCTCCCATCCTGCTTTTCCCTGCTGCTGTCAGCAGTGACAGGAGCAAGCCATGACCAGGCCAGGAGTAGCACAAGAGCCCTGTTTTGGGTTGGGTGTGATAGAACATTTGAGAAAGAGACCAGTGCAAGTAGTTGATAACAATCACGCAGTTGTTTCTGGAAGACAAGAAAAGTTGCAGCCAGGTGGGACTTGTTTTGGTCTTTGAAAAGGCTCCTGAGACTGGCCCATATTCAAAAGGGTAAAAGCAGCAAGTGCTGGCGTGGATGCGGGAAAAGGGGACTCTCATACATTGTTGGTGGATTTTTGGAATGTTGAGCTTTGTACATTAAAAGCCTTTCTGGAATCACCGAATATGTGATTTTCATGTCCTCCAAAGACTAGAAATTGAGAACCCTTTTGACCCAGCCATACCGACTCCTGGGACTATCCCGACACCTGGAAAGCCAAAAACGCACAGCGGAAACACCATCCGCACTTTTATTTTCATAGCAGCACTATTCACAATAGCCAGAACCTGGAAACAACCAGTATGCCCGAGAACTGATGACTGGATAAAGAAACTGTGGTACATCTACACAGTGGAATGCTATGCAGCTGTCAGGAAAAATGAAGTTATGAAATTTGCCTACAAATGGATGGACATGGAAAGGATCATGTTGAGTGAAATTAGTCAGAAGGAAAGAGAGAGACATAGAATGACTGCATTTATTTGCATGACAGAAATATATCAGGTGGTCTTACCAAAAGTGGAAATTACCACAAACGTGAGGGAGTCAGAGGTTAGGTAAGACAGAGAAGGGAACATGTGTGAATAAATGTCAAAAGGGCTGATACCAACATAGAACTGAGCATTAAATACAGGCAAAAAAATGCACATGATGGCTTCTAAGTGTAACGTGAGTGCAACCCACAATGTGTAAGAAAAGGAAAAGAGAGAGAGGGAGAGAGAAAAGAGATAAAGAACCTGCCATTTAGGCAGGATGTGGGAGGGGGAGGGAATTGGGGACATTGGTGGTGGGAAATGGGCACTGGTGGAGGCGGGTGCTGGAACACTATGTGACTGAAAACTCCAAACATGAACAATGTTGTAATTGTATATCTCACGGTGGTATAATAAAATGTTTAATTTAAAAAAAAAATAAAAGAAAGAAAAGGCTCCTGAGTGAGAGTTTCTGGATGGTTAAGAGATGAGGGGTGGGGGCCCAGGACATAGTACAGCCCTAAGGGGAGTTTGCCTGCACGCAGCTGCCCTGGGTTCTAGCCCCGCATCACATATGGGCCCTCCCAGCACCACATATGGGCCCCCCAGCACAGCTACCCCAAAATAACAGTAATAACCAGGGCTGGAAGATTACATCAGGAAATGAAGCAACCACTGCTATAAAGCTTCAGGAGGCAGAGCTGGAGCAGTGGTACAGTGAGTAGGGGTAGCTTGTCTTCACGCCGACTCTGTTCTATCCCCAGCACCACGTAGGATCCCTTGAGTAATTGATCCCAGCAATTACTAGGGGTAATTGCAGAGGACAGAACATCAGGATTAGCCCCTGAACATCGCCGGATGTGGCCCTACCACCAGAAAAAAAAAAAAAGTTTCAGAAGGTGTAGAGGGAAGTGATTTCTCATTCTTGCAGAGGGCAGGGAATTGGGTCACAGCAGGATGATTCTCAGGGACTATTCCTGGCCCAGTGCTCAGGAATGACCCTTGGCAGTGCTTGGGGGTGGGGAGGGGTCTTATGTGATGCTGGGGATCCAACTGGGGTCACAGAACGCAAGGTTGCAGGCTGGCCTCCAATTTCCTGTTCTTGTGTGTGCCAGAAGCTCTCCAGGTTCATCTTTCTCCAGGAGCCTGGGCTGGTCCTTGAAACCCAGTTCTTTGAACGCTTCTTCCCCAACCAGCCCTTAGGGAATGGGAGAATCCAGATCTTCACGTTAATTGTCTTTCAAAACCCACAGTTCCCAAAGCCCACAGGGAAAGGCTCAGCCTGGGGGTCCTTACACGTGGTGCTCTGGTGGGGTCTGGAGGCACTGGCTGATTTTTCTTGCTGAGGAGAGCCAGGAAACGGGCTTTGAGTCAACTCTGCTCTCAGGACAGCCTGGGCAAAACTAGTCAGAATAATTGCTGAGTTCTTGGCATGAAAAGCGTGTTTGTGGGACCCCGGGACAAGATGGGGAAGGTGCTCCAGCAAGTGGAGATCCCAGAGTTGGGCCCTTGGGAGTCTTACCCTGTTGCAAGGGTGCTCTTGGCTCTTTCTCACCTGGTCTTGAGTCATCATAACAGATCCGCAGTCACTTCTCCCGACTTTGTGAGAAGGAGGGTGGCTGCCTCCTGAGGACGTGCAGTGTGTGGAAACGCCCGAGCATGCATGGTGCATGCGTTTGCATGTACACAGTGCTGTTGTGGGACCAACTCAGGCCAGGCTAGGTTTCTGTCTGCAGAAACAGAAACTACAAGGTTCTCTGGGTCTCACATAATCTCCCCCTTCTCTTCCTCTTCCTTTCCCTTCTCTCACTGCCTTCTTTGTGGTGACAACATAGATAATCCCTTCCTTCTCTCCGTCCCTCCATCCCTCTCTCCTTCCTTACCCCTTCCTTCCATCCTTCCTCCCTTCCTTCCTCCCTTCCTTCCCTCTCCCTCCTCCCTCCCTCCCTCCCTCCTCCTCCTCCCTCCCTCCCTCCCTCCCTCCCTCCCTCCCTCCCTCCCTCCTTCCTTCCTTCCTTCCTTCCTTCCTTCCTTCCTTCCTTCCTTCCTTCCTTCCTTCCTTCCTTCCTTCCTTCCTCCTTTTCCTGCACCAGGAAGATTACACAAAGGACTGAGCACATCACATGCTCTGTATGTGGAAGGCTCAGGTTCTGTCCCCTGCATCACTCTATCCCCTGAGCAACACCAGGTAATGGCCCCCAAACACTGCCTCCCCTCACAACCCCAAATAACTAAAGCAATTTTTCCTTCCTCTGTTTCCAAGTCAAGCAGATGCTGCGATCATTTAAAAATACAGCAATGAGCTTACAAGTCTATAAGATAGGCCTGATCTCAGTTTTTTTTGTTACTTGATTGCATGGCCCGACCTTTGACTCTTAACCCCTTATGAAAAGGAAAGTGGGTTTCCAAGTCCCCGCCAACGGGGCCCGAGTGAACTGTGTTTCTTAGTTGTCACATGAGTGCTGAGGAAAACTCTCTGCCTTCTTGAATGCTTCTCCCACCCATCCCGTATGTTAATGTGCACCGAGTAGGGGGCCAATATCACCATTTGCAATTGAGCTGTGCCACTTTAGAGTTCAGCTATACTTGAAAGCCTGGTATTTAAAAATCAAATCTCTGACATGGTATAATTATGTAGCTAGTTACTAATACCACAGTGTCGTAATGTGAGTTAAAAGTTTGAAGACCTTTTTTTTTAATTTCTCCTATTTCTAAAGGGAGGTGCTTGCCAGCAAATTTACTGTGAATGAAGTGAGAAGTATTTTGGAGAAATAGGTTGACATTTAGCATTCTGATTTGAAATCTCTCTGACTGTTAAATATTTAATGTACTGCAAAGCATCCTTAAAAATTAAATATGAATGAGCTTTAAAAAACCTGGCAGTGGGAATAAAAAATGAGATGCCCCCTCCTCCGTCTCAAGTACAAGTGTCTGCCTAGGGAATCTTAATTATTTCTAATGAAGATGACATTATATATTAAATCAGCATGAGGACATCCTAAATAATGAAGTTAATATAAATAGGATCCGTCTGAATAATATCACAGCTGAGGTTTACTTTGAATAAATTACTCGTCCTATCTCTCGAGGTTAATTACTATACCCCCTCTTTATTTTTTTGTTTAAAGAGTAGAGGCAAATGACCGGAAAACTTCCTTTGTTAAAAAGAAAATTTCCAGGGTTCATTTACTTTTGTAGACCCATGAGATTTAGGGGCTACAAGCAGTTTTGTAGGTTGTCTGAGAGAGGAGCATTATGATTTTGTTGGGGCAGCGTTGCTGGCAAATTCGGGAGCTATAGATATAGGTAGCTCTGAAGATGAAACCTGGGTGAGCCGTGCGCAAGGCAAGCACCTGCCCCACTGTGCTGTGCTGTCTCTGTCCGTAACATTATCTCTATTGCTGTTATTACTGTTCAAGAACAATGTTGTCCTGGGGAGGTACCGGGGCTCTGGGTTCATTCCTGGCATCACCTGACCCCAGAAGCTTCCGGAAGACATCCCAGAGCAGCATGCTGGGAGTAACCACAGGGTGAGGCCCCATGAAAGAAGAAAAAACCTTTGGGCGGAGCCACAGCACAACGGGTAGGGTGTTTGCCTTGCACGAGGCTGACCCGGGTTTGAGCCCCAGCATCCCATATGGTCCCCCTCCCCCAGCACCGCCAGGAGTAATTCCTGAGCAAAGAGCCAGGAGTAACCCCTGAGTGTCGCTGGGTGTGACCCAAAAGAAAAAAAAATCTTAATAAGGTTAATAACGTTGTTAGTGTTTATTTTGTCATCATGTAAAAAAAAATTTTTTTGTTTGTTTTTTTGAGTCGCACCCAGCGCTGCTCAGGGAATTACTCCTGGCGGTGCTCAGGGGACCATATGGGATGCCGGGAATCAAACCCGGTCGGCTGCGCAAGGCAAACACCCTACCCGCTGGACTATCGCTCCAACCTCATGTAAAAATATTTTTAATTGAATCGCCTCATCATTTATTTTTCACTTACTTATTTTTTTGCTTTGTGGGTCGCATACGGCAATGCGGATCGATGGGGATGAAGTTATGAAAATTGACTTTGCAGTCAGGAATTACTCTTGGCGGTGCTCGGGGACCATATGGGATGCTGGGGATCAAACCGGGTCAGCTGTGTGCAAGGCAAAAGCCCTCCCCGCTGTGCTGAGCCTCTGGCCCCTCATCATTTATTTTTTATTTAAAAAATGCTCTAGTAACAGGTGGTAGTCTCCTAGTTTAATAGCATGGGAATTAAGTGAGAGACTCAGATTTATTTTAAGATGCTGCCACCTAACAACGGACAGAATGGGGCTTATAGCCTGCTCCAGATTCATGCCAGCCCACGAATAAACCTGTTAGGAATGAAACAGAAATAGGGCTTGATTTCAAACATGTTCAGCTTTTGTAATAGGGGTTAAGTTGCCTCTATTTCTTTTTTTTTAAAACATTTTATTATACCACCGTGAGATATACAATTACAATGTTGTTCACGCTTGGGGGTTTCGGTCACACAGTGTTCCAGCACCCCGCCCTCCACCAGTGCCCCTCAGCCACCACCCATGTCCCCAATTCCCTCCCCCTCCCACATCCCGCCTAAATGGCAGGTTCTTTATCTCCTCTCCTCTCCCTCTCTCTCTCCTCCTTCTCCCACACATTGTGGGTTGCACTACATACACTTAGAAGCCATCATTTGCATTTTTTTTGTCTGTATTTAATGCTCAGTTCTATGTTAGTATCAGAACTTTAGACATTTATTCACACATGTTCCCTTCTCTATCTAAACCAACCTCCTGACTCCCACACGCTTGTGGTAATTTCCACTTTTGGTAAGATTACCTAGTATATTTATGTCATGCAAATAAATGCAGTCATTCTATGTCTCTCTCTTTCCTTCTGACTAATTTCACTCAACATGATTCTTTCCATATCCATCCATTTATAGGAAAATTTCATAACTTCATTTTTTCTGACAGCTGCATAGTATTCCATTGTGTAGATGTACCACAGTTTCTTTATCCAGTCCTCAGTTCTCGGGCATACTGGTTGTTTCCAGGTTCTGGCTATTGTGAACAGTGCTGCTATGAAAATAAAAGTGCGGATTGTGTTTCCGCTGTGCGTTTTTGGCTTTCCAGGGTATATTCCCAGGAGCGGTATGGCTGGGTCAAAGGGGAGCTCAATTTCTAGTCTTTGGAGGAATATCCATATTGTTTTCCAGAAAGGTTGTACAAGTCGACATTCCCACCAAGTTGCCTCTATTTCTAAGGAGCTGGTTTCCATTAAAGACCATGGAATTTTCTTGTGAAACCCTTTTCTGGAGGAAACACCTAGCTCCCCTGGGTGTTTGAAAGAGATGCTCAGGAACCAGTTTTTAAACTTTTGGCTGCTTTGCTGAGATCATAGCCAGTAGCACTTCTCTCTTCTTTGTCATTCGCTTTGCCTGGGTAAAACAAACGCAATTAAAATGTAACCTGGTCCATAGGACCACGGCGGACCCATGACTCCCTAGCATTGAAATTTCTTTAGCGGGAGTATTGAGAAAGCATCAGCAACACTAGTCAGTTAGCAGCTGTGAGCTCAAGATACCCGTTGTCTCCACCTTCCCTTTTGCAGTTGTGGAGTCATTAGCTTATTCCAGCAGCCGGGGTCTTGCCTTCCCTGTCCCAACCCCTCCCTCCAGTTTCTTAGGGTAGCAATAGCAAGTGCTTAATTTATCTCACCCATGTACCGGCTGCTGTCACTAAGGTAAATAGAGTCAAACCAACACTAAGGTAAATGGAGTCGGACCAACAGTTCTTTCAAGGAAGACATTGAGGGGCATGAGGTGAGGTAGCAGGCAGGTTGGGGCTCTGCTCTTTTGACTGGCAGACGTGGGGTTTGGCTCCCCAGGACCCTTTGGCGAGTACTTACAGGGACCGTTTCTATTGCTAGTAATGGTTCTGCCTTAGGCGCCCCTGGCTAGCCCCACCATTGTCTCCCTCTACTCCTGCGCTCCCCTGCTCTGTAACAGGATGGAAATTCCCTGTATTCCCAAGTCTTTGCAGCCAGGCTTTTTCTAGGTCCTCCTGGATTTTGGCAAAAGTCTACCTTCTTCCTGGCCATTGTTTGCAATTGTTCTGACGGACCAGCTGGAATTTAAACAAGCCAAACGTTGGCGAGGCGAGTGTGCTGATAGGTTCTATAATTAGCACCAGGGCTGTTTCCTGAAGGAGTGCGCAGTGCCAGCGAGCTGGGCAGGTGTCGCTGGTGGTCAGGCTCAGACAGCGCAGGTCTCTGCCTTTTAAGCTGAAGATAGTCAGCATTTGGGCCTGTAATTCCATTGAAAGCACCCTGGGCGCTCCAGTGCTGATTCCAGGTGGAAGAATAATTTAGCATCTTTGGGGGCTGCTTACCTTTTCCCAGTGAGTCTCCTGCCTCTAGGGGCCTGAGAAATACTGCAGTGAGTGATGCTGTTTGTCTAGCTGACCTAGGTTGGTTTCGGCATGACCCCTGAGACCTGCCAGGAGTAAGCGCTGAGCATGCTGTTGGAGGCCCCCAAAACAAAAAGAAACAAGGCATTAAAATAGTAACTTTTTGTTTGCTTTATGGGGGCCACATCTGGCAGTGTTCAGGCCCTGCACCCAGGAATTACTCTTGGCGGTGCACCGGGAACTATATGGGCTGCTGGGGCTCAAACCCAGGATGGCCACATGCAAGGCAAGCGCCTACCCACTGCACCCTCACTCCAGCCCCAGAGAGGAGTAACTTCTAAATGATAGTCAGTGGGGACAAAATTCAAAATCCTTGGCAAGTTCTTGGAACTCATTGAGCATATATCTGAGGGGAAACAAATCTAGGCACAAGACCAGCTTTAACAGCCAGTGAAACCCTTGGGGCCCGAGTCGGGCACCTGCCTTACATGTAGCCAACCCAGGTTCGATCCCCAGCACCACAGGAGGTCCCTGAAGTGGCCCGAGTGCAGAACCAGGAGTGAGCCCTGAGCACCACTGTGTATACTCCCCCCATAACAGTGAAGCTACACCTTTACTGTATCTGACCAAGATAGAGCTGGTACCCTGGGTTCTCTCACCGTTGTTAAATAGGTCAACTCTCCCCTGCACGGTTCATTGAGAAGTGTGAGCTCCGATGTGTATGGACCTCCAGTCTTCTCTTTATAGGAAGGAAGCAGAGTTAAAACAAATACTTCCTAAGCCTCCTTCTTTCTAGCAGGGATTTGTTATCGAGGAAAACAATCCAAGGACCTTACAGGCCGTGAACTCTAGTTCCCCGTCGGCCTGTGCCCTAACACAGAGCAAGTCTGCTGCTTGCTGACTGCTGCCATTCCCCACAGGGCAACGACTGCTTCGTGGGCAAAATGCAAAGCACCCTCATTTCCTGACTGCCCCCAGTCCCTTCCGGAAGGAAACACGCCAGGGGGTTCTCGAAAGCAGACAGCTGCAGGGAATCCTGTTAGTTCACTGCTGCCTGACCGGATTCTATGGGCCTTCAGCAAAATGTTTAGCTGCTTGCATTTTTATTCTGTTGGTGGAGGCTTCTAAGAATTTATTGGGCTTGAAAAAGATTGAGAGGGTAGGCATTCAGACAAGCAGGTAATTCGTGAGGAGCCAAACCCCACGGCAGGGAAATTCTTCAGTGTTCTACTGCTGTTTGTGTTACACAGTTGGTTGTTCTGGGGGGAGCGTAGCCACGGCTTGGGGCATACAGCATATGCATGTGTGCACGCAAAGGGCAATGAAAAAGAGGGCCAGAGCGATAGCCCAGCGGGTAGGGCGTTTGCCTTGCACGCAGCCGGCCTGTGCTGGCCCGGGTTCGATCCCCGGCGTCCCATATGGTCCCACGAGCACTGCCAGGAGTAATTCCTGAGTGCAGAGCCAGGAGAAACCCCTGAGCATTGCGGGTGTGACCCAAAAAGAAAAAGAAAAAAAAAAAAAAAAAAAAAGAGAAGCAGACGGAAAACTGCGCTTGGCTCAGTGGAACCGGAAAAGCAAAGTGCCGCCCCTGCCTGTTGCTCTGATTCTTCTGAATAGCAACGGGGTAGAGGGCCTAGGCTCCCCCTCCTGCGAGTATTGCTCTGCTCCCAGGCCTGAGGTCTGTGAGTTAAATTCCTCCCGGGAAACTTGGGCTCCCTGAGGCTTAAGTAACAGGTGCTGCTCATGCAGACCAGCTAGTTGACGCTAAAGGTGGGCGATTCTCGAGCCCAGAGCTTCATCCGCCATTAGCCGCCACTCCCGCCCGCCTCCCCAGTTGGGTGAATAAAGGTGGTTTTTGCGTTCTGAAGTCCCTGCTAATGCTGATAAACAAGCGCTTGCAGTAGTAGGTGGAGATGAACCTGCAGAGCTGGGGACGGGTTTGTGACTCAGTGGCAGCGCCGTGCCTGGCATAAGTAAGACCCTGAGTCCGATCCCTGCCACGGAGATGGGAGAGTAACAGGTTCAAATTGTGCACCTTAGTTTAAGGTGGGTCTGGGAGACTGTCAGAGGTGTCCCCGGGGACGGAGTTGGAGATTTAGCAGGTACGTTGGACACTGGCCTTTGGGTCGCTTAGTAGGTGACAATCGTGTCTTCAGAATTCCACGCACTGCACATACACACCCCCATCCCCACCCCGAGTGTGTCCTGGCCTCAGAAGAGAAGCAGAGCTGGTTGGTGAGCAATCAGGTACGCCAGAGCCTGGGGCCTCAGGAACCCCTGAGATTTGGGGTGTGCTTAGACAGGTGTTCCCCACAGGTCCTATCGGGTAAAGGCACTTTCTCAAGGACCCAATTTGCATATGGGTGTCTACAGAAACTCAAAGAAGCTGGTTCCCAGGGGAAGCAGGGCATGGTGCAAACCCAGAGCTTTCGATCAAAGTCAGTCTTGTCACTTGGAAGCACTTTAGAAATGCTGAGCTGGCAGCCTTCCAGGCTGAGAATAAGTTTGGTTTGGTTTGGTGGTTTGGTTTGGTTTGGGTTGGTTTGGTTTGGTTTGGCAATAACCAGCTATACCTTGCCCAGAACCACATGTAGTGCTAGGAATTGAACCCCAGCTGGCCAGCCTTCACCCTGAGTCTAAATCTCCACCAGGTCGAGTTCTATTTCTGCAGGAGTTTTAGCAGTTATTAGTTATTGAGCTTTGGCCTTGTGCAGAGGAGGAGGGATTGTGTGCACGCTGATCTTCACAAAACCCTACCCCGCCCCAAAGACCGTGACCTCCATTACAGAGCCGCAAGTGGCCACCCCAGCAGTAACAGAGCAGGATTTGGGGCTTTGGCTTGTTCGGTTCCTCTATCACTTATGATTTTTGAAGATGTGAAAACTCGAGGAACCGCTCTCACCATCTAAACTTTTATTCATTCAAATTGAGCTGTGACTCCCAGCCAAGAGAGCCAAGGGTCGCACCAGGGTGTGAGTTAATAATTATTGTGGGAATTCCCAGCCTGGGGTACACATGCAATTGCAGGCCAGGTTGTTTCCATGGCATTCTGTCTGCATGGCAGGCATCCTGGCTGGGAGAACCCGAAAAAAAAAATCCCACCAGGAGGGAGACTTCTCTGTAATCTTATTAGCATCCCATTTCTTCCATAAAGGTGGACTGCTCTGATGCTGGGCGCAGATGCCCACATTTTCAACCCCGTGGTTTCCCCTTTCCAGTTTCCATCTTAAACAAATGCACGCCGTCGCCACTTGGCTGCTCTTGTCCTGCGGCGACTTTGTGCAGGGATGTGTGCGTGGCATTGTTCTCCCACGTTCTGAGTTGAGATTTCATCAACAAAGACCCGTTTCCTGAAACCTGCCTTCCCGTGCTATGAATACATAGCCTTAGTGAGTGCACTTCTCAAAAGTCTAGCCATGGTATTTCGGCCAATTTCTAGCATGCTGGGCCTGGAAATGTTCGATGCCAGGCTTTTCTTTCTCAGACTAAGTGGTTGGGGAGGGGAGACTAAGCTCCCTGGGGTGAGCAATGGCTTTTATGTGTGCTGATTCTTGCTAGCTTGGTTTTGTTTCCCATGCAATGATGATACAGAAGAAGCATCTCTTAATAAAAAATCTGGGGCAAGAGTGATAGCACAGAGTAGGGTGTTTGCTTTGCACGGCCGACCTGGGTTCTATCCCCAGCATCCCATATGGTCCCCTGAGCACAGCCAGGAGTAGTTCCAGAGTGCAGAGCCAGGAGTAACACCTGAGCATTGCCAGGTATTACTCTCCCCAAAATAATCTGCCAGGTAAACATTTCCAAATATTCTATTTGGATATCTGGTGACCCTGCAGATTTAAGTTAAAAATAGCCCCCCTTCTACCCTCCCCGCCACCTTGCAAATTCTCCTATGTGAGAAAACGAGAAAACGAAAGTGTTCTTTCTCTCTGATGTGACCTTGCAGTGCTCTGCTGGCAACCCTGGCTGTGGTTTTCATTAGGTACTTGGAGGCTGGCGGGGTCCTACCCAGCCGTGCTACTCATGGGGGAGCTCAGGAAAATCCTGTGGTTCTGGGGGAGCAAACCAGCCCTGCACTCACCGAGCAGAGGCTTCTGCCCTTTACGCTATCTCCCCACCCCTCATCAAGTGATTTTTAAAGTTTGGGACACACTCAGTTGTGCTCAGGGGCCATACCTGGTATGGTGCTGGCAAGGGGGCGAGAAGGAAGGGTAGGGAAATGGGGACCCCAGTTCCAGAATCAAACCTGGGCCTCCCTGTCTACAAAGCATGCGCTCTCAGCCCTCTAAGCCATCTCCCTGCCTCTTATTAAGTGGCTTTTAAACTAATTGGAACAGGGGGTCAAAGAGATAGTACAGTGGGGAGGGTGTTTGCCTTACACACGGCTGATGCAGGTTCTATCCGCAGCATCCCATATGGTCCCCAGAGCACCGAGTGCAGAGCCAGGAAGTAACCCCTGAGCATCACCAAGTGTGACCCAAAAAGGCAAAAAAATAATAAACTGACTGGAGAAGATATTTCAGCTTCACTCCATAATTCTGCACCTATTCAAGTGCTGTACGATGTCAACATTGAACAAAGCAAATCTTGTTTCCTTGCCTTGGTGGGGGCGAAGATCCAACACATGAGAAACCGCCAGGTTACTCTTGGCCCTGCAGTTGATCCCATTCCAGGGTTCTTAGAGTGGGCCCAGACCCTAGGGATGGGAGTGGGGCCAGGAGGTTTGTGCCTGTGAAGGGGCTCTGGAGTCTCAGTGGGGCAGAGCTGGTTCTCAGCACGAGGAATCGGAACATTCGAAAGCACCTACTCAGAGCAGAGAGGCTGTCTGGAAGTGGGTAGTTGCCTTGCCTGCAGCCAATCCACCCCAGACCCTATACCCTGCACTGCACATGGTCCCCAGCACTGCTGCCTGTGGCCTGAAAACAAAATAAAGGACCTGGTGCATCACGTCACTCCCCCAGTTGCACATGCTCTCAGCAAGTCTATTTTGGCAAATGCATGCTTAGTCCTGTCCTCATTCAGAAAGCATGGGCTCAGTGCTCACCGTATGTGCAACTCCTGCTTTAGAAGGTCCCCTGATTTTTTATATTCACCCCATCCTCTGGGTTCCATTGAGACCTGATTCCCCAAAGCTCCTTTTCATGAAAAGGTCTTTATAGCTTACTAACTGGGATAAGAGTCTCTCTAGAAAGGAGATTATTTTTCAGGGTCACCTGGCAGTACTTAGGGTTACTCCTGCACTCAGGAATTATTCCTGGTGGTGCTTGGGGAACATACGGGTTGCCGGGATCGAACCCAGGTTGGCTGCATGCAAGGCAAACTCCCTGCCCACTGTACTATCTCTCTAGCCCCTGAATGGGCAGAAGCAACATCCCCACTTATGTGCCTACAGGGCAATACTAATACTTGCAAGTTTCCTAGCTGGGGCCAGTGCTTAGTTCAGTCCTCCTAGGGGTTTTCCTGAGACCAGGACAGCTAGACTCTAAGTCCTAGGGTACACCTGGGCAGTGGTTCCTTTCTGGGTTACTCTTTTTTCCTTAGCACCTTCACAGTGCTGGGCCCAGAGTGTGTGGCTGTCTGAGTGACTAATGATTCTGGGTGCCAGCCGCCCTCTGGAGGCTCTGCCAGAATCGGTTTCTCTGTTCCCATGGCAATCTGATGGCAAATTCAATCCCATGGCAATCTGATGGCAAATTCAATCCCATGGCAATCTGATGGCAAATTCAATCCCATGGCAATCTGATGGCAAATTCAATCCCATGGCAATCTGATGGCAAATTCAAGGGCAACTTCCTGTCTTTTGTGTCCCCCTGCCCCAGACTGGGCTGAACACGGCTGTGCTGTCCACTGCTGTTCCTCTAGTATTGTTCTGAGATCCCTCTCCCAACTGGACCTCGTGCTCCTGCAGAAAATGGCCCAGGTCCTTGCCTCCTCTCAAAAGAGCATGATGGATGGGCCCAGTTATTAATTACTACCATCATTGCATGGGACAGGAAGGACGCTTTTCAGTTTCCACTTCTCTTTGTCCTTAATGGATGGATTCTCAAATGCCTGAGCGTTTGTGTGGGTTTGCTGAGAAAACACTAAAGGTGGAAGGCTGGGATGCTTAAAACTTTGCTCCCTACCCACCCCCACCCCCCAACAATAAATGCATTCACCGCCACCCCCCATTATTTTTTTCTTTCAAGGTGAAACTAAAATAAAGCCTTAATGGAGCCCAAGGCGGAGTGGAAGTTAGGCAGCTGCTTGGTGCCTGGGTAACTGTCTCTGCGTTTCACGGGGCAGCTGCCTGCATCGCCCGAGTGTTGCTGCTAGTCAACAGGCTAAAGGCGGGATCTTGCCAACATGTGGAACTGATTTCCTGGCCTTCTTTCCTCTTACCCCCTTTGAACGCCAAAACAACAACAACAACAACAACAACAACAACAAGCCCCAAGTACCCCTCAGCAGCTACCCGGGCTGCATTTCCCCATGGTCCTGCCTGTTCTTTGTTCTCGGGGTTTCTGTCCTCCAGCTTACTCAGCTGGTTTGGTGTGACCAGCCATGCTAGGAACTCCTGCAGAAAATATTGATTGCTTTAGTTTTTCCCTGCTGAATCAGACCCTAGGTTGGCCCCCTCCCCCAGCCTCCCTTTTTTTCAGAGCGGTAAAAGGGGTACCAAGCAGCCCTTTGTAGAGGTGACTTTTGTCACTGATGGGAAGCCTGGCTATGTCATAATTTCCTACAGTCCAGAGCTCGTGCTGGTCTAAAGTGCTTGCAGACCAAGGAATTTATCTCCCGAGTTCTTCTAGAAATGGTGTGTGCATGTGCGTGTGTGTGTGAGTTCACGCATGTGTGTGTGTTTGTGTTCGAGTACAAATACTTAGAGCTTAAAGAAGATGAGAAAGAAAAATAGGAAGGGAAAGATTTTGCTAGTAGATTGTTGAGATAAGGGAACATTTTTTTTTTAATCTCAGGGAAAGTTTAGCTTCCTCTTTTTTTTCCGTGCTGGTTGAGTAACCATCCAAAATAATCTGAGTGATTGACTGCAGAGATAAATGGCTCCACAGGCGTATTTATGCTGTGCTGAAGAACTGTGTGATGTGCTAATTGTCAGAGACTTTGCCAAAATGAGAACCTAGAAATTCCAAAGAGCTGAAGGAAATAGAAATGCAAGAAGAGTTTTCACTGAAGAGTAAATTTTTAGTCTCAATCAAATGCTATGGTAGACAGTAGGTTCTCCCCCTGCCCCCATGTCTATGCACTTTCGGATTTTTTTAAATTTTATTATATCTCCATGAGATAGACAATTACAAAGCTGTTCTTGACTGGGTCTCAGTGTTCCAACACCCATCCCTCCACCAGTGCCCATTTCCCACCACCGATGTCTCCAGATTCCCTCCCCCAACCCTAGCCTGCCTCTATGGCAGGCACTTTCTCTCTCTCTCTCTCTCTCTCTCTCTCTCTCTCTCTATATATATATATATATATATATATATATATACATACATACATACATATATATATGTATATATATATCCTTTTGCATATTGTGGCTTGCAATACATACATTTAGGGGTTATCATGTATATCCCTTTACCTACTTTTTTTTGGGGGTCACACCCGGCAATGCTCAGGGGTTTCTCCTGGCTCTGCACTCAGGAATCACTCCTGGCGGTGCTCGGGGACCATATGGGATGCTGGGGATCGAACCTGGGCCAGCATGGGCCAGCCGCGTGCAAGGCAACGCCCTACCCGCTGGGCTATCGCTCGCCCCTCTACTTTCAATGCCAGTTCTAGTCTGGCATTACCATTTCCAACAATTATTGACCCTGATCCCTCTCTACATAAGGAACATAGCAGCAGCACAGAGTAGCAATATTCAACCTTTTCTTACTTCTCTTTGTTTTGGGGCCACACCCGACTGTGCTTAGGGGCTAGTCCTAGTTCTACACTCAGGAATTATTCCTGGTTGTGCTCTGGGACCCTAAGGGGTATCAGCGATTGAATCAGGTTGGCTGCCTGCAAGGCAAGTGCCCTACCCACTGTACTATCACTATGGCCCTGCATTTTTCAGCCTCTTCACACCTGCAAGCTGGCACCTTTGTTGCATACAGATTCACAGACCAGCAGAGACCTGTGGTTTTAGACTTTTGTGCATCTGAGTACCGATACGGGTCTCTGAGGACCCGTGGCTGATGGTCACTGGCTTGGAGCATCTTTGCTGCAGAGACTGAGGTCACAACAGGGAAGGAGGAAGCTAAAAATGAGATTAAGTTCAAACTGGGCGCACCTACAAGTTGTTTGGCCTCCCTAGCCTTCCAACTACTACACAATCGCTACACCCAGAAAATAGTCTCCATCTCCTTAGTAAATTAGCACGAATAAAACGGTCATTAGGTAAATATCAAAGGCCATTTGAGAAGTTGGCATAATGGTGTGTGACTTGCAGATTCTTTAGTGAACTGAATATCAATTCATCTTTGCATTTATGAGGTGGCGCTCATATATGCAAAGTACCTTGGGCAGATCGTTAGCGCAGCGTAAGTGTGAGCTCACTGGTTGTGCTTCTTTCTGGAGAGCAGACCCACACTCTCCAGCAGAGAGCAGACCCACACTCTCCAGCAGGCTTTCGGGAAGGGATGTATTCCTGCCGGAGGTGACTTGGCACACGTTGGCACAGGTCATCTGGCGGGGTACTGATTCAGTTTTCGTTTTCATTTCCCACCCAATCCATGCTTTTCTGCACTGGAAGCGTTTGTTACCTTTACTCTGATCTTGGAATAGCCCATTTTGCATATCATGGTGATATTTAAGATAGCATTTTTATCCTGTGGATCTCACATAGGCCGCTACAATAGCTCTTTTTCCTCCCTGGCATGACAGTCTGATTCTTTTCACTCAGTTCTTTAGAGAGTTTAGTTCTAATTCTCTCTGTGTTTCCCTTGGGGAACAGAACAACTCTTTGGGATTAAAAAAAAGTTTGTCATATCCAGTTTTATTTATTTTTATTTATTTATTTTTTTTTTTTTTTTGGTTTGGGAACACACCTCTCAGAGCTCAGCACTCACTCCTGGCTCTGTGCTGAGGGTGACTCCTGGAGGATGCTGGGATCAAATTTGGGTCAGCCACGTGCAAGGCAAGGGCCTTCTGTATTATCTAGCCCCTGTTTTAATTATTTTTTTCTTTTTTGGGTCACACCCAGCAATGCTCAGGGATTACTTCTGTCTCTGTACTCAGGAATTACTCCTGGCAGTGCTTGGGAGACCATATGGGGTGCTGGGAATTGAACCCAGGTCAGCCATGTATAAGGCAAGCGCCCTACCTGCTGTATTATTGCTCCAGCCCCTAATTAATTTTTTTAAAAAGGGAATAGGTGCTCAATTCATGTGGGAGAGAGGAAAGAAGGAAAACATATTCTGATTCATCATTCAGAAGCAAACCCTGTTATTACTATTTTGGTCGGTTTGTACTGAATACTGCAGCTTTTCTACTAGGATAGTGTCTACAGAGATGCCTGAGCCTGAACTCGGACTAAGAGGCACTGTATGAAAACAAGCTATAGCACAGCGGGTAGGGTGCTTGCCTTGCATGTAGCTGACCTGGGCTCTATCCCCAGCATCTCTTAGGTCCCCTGAGCCAGCCAGGAATGATCCCTTTGTGCAGAGCCGGGCAGAAACCCATTGTGGCCCAAATACCAACACAAACAAAAAAAAAGGGACACATTTTGCATCAGATGCGTCCACCCACTCCTGAGGGTCACCTCTGAACTGGTTGGCTCAGAGCCGCGATGGCAGCAGGACAATCTCAGTCCATCTGGGGCTTTTTGATAACATGCATCAGAGGTTCCCACACTTCGCCGGCCCCCCCCCCCCTTACAGAGATAAAACACTCAGCATCGCCCTGGAAATCTACCTTCTTTACTCTAACAAGCAGAAAACACCCCCTGCCCCTCCACCCCCAACCGGGTCTGAGACCACAGACCCTGGACTGTTCCAGTGTTTCCTGTTGGGTGGTATTACCCACTTTGGAAGACACTGGATACCCGGCCAGAGTTAACAGTTACAGGGGCCAGAGTGGCAGCACTGTGGGTAGGGCATTTGCCTTGCACGCGGCCGACCCAGGTTTGATCCCCAGTATCCCATATGTTCCCTCTCCACCCCTCCCACAGCACCAACTGGAGTAACTCATGAGCATTTCCGGTGTGACCCAAAAAGTGGAAATAAAAATCATAGCCAACGTGGTTTTAGTAGCTACCCAGCCTGGTTTTGCCTGACCACTGCTCTCTTGTTGGGTGTGTAAGTGCTTTTTTCAGCTGGGGCCTCATTTGCAGTGCTCTGGGTAAGCTTTGTTTCTCAGGCCACCTGTAGCCAGAAGGAACCTGGTGAGGGATTTCACAAACGACTGCGATTTATAGACCCAGATTTGGGGCCTCCCTCAGTCTGCGGAATGATGAGCCTCCTCCGGGAATGGGAGTTTTGTCGTTTTCCATATGTTTAACATAGTGCAAGTTTAAACGGGTCCGTGGAAGTCAGAAGATGACTAATCCGGGCAGAAGGGATTCCTTAAAACCTAGAAAATGATTATTCACTGGGGATCTTGGGGCGATGAAGACATGCCTGTTTTCTTTCTTGCCTGCTGTTCTTTCCTTGTATTTCTCATTTACTCTCTGCGTGGGGTGTGTTGGTGTTCATGGCAATGGCGGCGCTTTGCGGTGAATGTGTTCGTCGATTTCTTGAGCTCCTGGTGCCAAATCTCTATTTTCCTCCCCTGAGACCAAATTCTGAGAATCTGGAGGAAGAGACCATGAGTGAATGAAAAGCTACTAATAGCAGACCTTCCAGCTACATTAACCCACGGTAGACACCCCAAAACAGCCAGAGAATACATTGACTACAATCCCACTGTTTTCCTTAACGAGGATCAGTCAGGGAGATAAGGGACTCTCATTAGGCTGGAGGAGGGGCTGATTGCTTCTTTCCCTGGGATTATGCGTGGTATTGTGTGGCCCTGCTTGCTTAAATATCTCATTAACACTTGGCAGAGCTCAGAGAGGGAAGGTGAGGCCAACTGTCTGGATCTAGACCGACTTAGGGAACACTCACAGAATTGTTCCCGGTCCAGCAGAGTGGAATTCTCCTGCCATCTGTTCAGACTCTGCTCGATAGATCTGGGGTGGAGGGACCCAGGCCAAGGAGGGCGGGTGAGGTGAGTGGGAAGCGCAGATGGGGCAAGACTGAGGTGCATCCCCGGAGGTCAGAGAAATTGCTGCTACCCAGCAGAATGCCCAGTTCTCACTCTGTTGGAGTAGAGTTTGGGGCGAGGACTAGTGTCAACAGCTACATAATGTTGTTGTTGTTGTTGTGTTGTGGTGCCCAGGATCTTCACACACGCAAAGCAAATGCTGTCCTGCAGAGCTACATGCCCTCCAGCCACGGCTGCGATGCTTTTCTTTTGCTGCTTTTTTGGGTCATACCCTGCAATGCCCAGGGATTACTCCTGGCTCTGCACTCAGGAATCACTCCTGGCGGTGCTGGGGTGCTGGGAGACCATATGGGAAGCTGGGGATTGAACCCAGGTTGGCCACTTGGAAGGCAAACGCCCTCCCCACTGTACTATCGCTCTGGCCCCAAGGCTGTAATGCTTGAGTGTGTTGATCCTAGGCAGCACAGGGGAAGGTAGAGAGTGTAGGGAAAGAGAACGTGCAGAGAGAATTGGTTGAATCACATTAAGACCAGGGGGTTGGATGAAAATTGGATAAGACACCTTCTTGTTGCAAAATCAGGTTTCGGGTTACTAAGTCCCCTTATTTACTGAGAGGGAGCCGTTAGTACGCTGCCTCAGGGACAGTTCCAGAGTCCACATATAAATGTGAATTGTTAGGCCCTTCTCCGTTGGTTCAGGGATCGCTTCATCTACATTACTGATAGGAGTGTAGATTTTTCTTTGAATGTTTCTGAAAGTCTAGGTTGTACATTCCTATCCTCCCCCTACCCCTCAAAAATATTTTTGTTTTGAGGCCATACCTGGCTATGCTCAGGACTGACTCCTGGCCCTGTGCTCAGGGGTCATTCCTGGCAGGGCTCTTGAGACCCTGTGAGGTGCTAGGGATTGAGCCTGGTTCAACCTCGCACAGGGTAAGCATCCCACCTGCTGTGCTATCTCTCAGCTTCCGTCTTTAAAAAATGCAGTTTAAAAAGGTTTGTTTTTTTAAGCCAAAGAAATAGTACAGTGTATAAAGCATTTGCCTTGCACGTGGCAGACCAGGTTTAATCTCCAATCTCCAGAATCCGATATGGTGTGCCCGAACCCTGTCCCCACCCCCCAGCACCACGGGAGTGGTCCCTAAGTGCAGAGCCAAGAGTCATCTCTGAGCATCACCTGGTATGGCACAAAAGTAAAATCATTAAAAAAATGCAGTAAATAGTTTTTAAGCAGAAAAGTTTTGTTTTGTGTTTGCAGGGATGGAGGTAGGGAGGTTGGGGCACGCCCAGCAGTGCTCAGGGCTTCCTTCTGGCTTTATGCTCATGGATTACTCCCTAGTGGAACTCAGGGAGACGGGAGCGAATGCAGGTCGCCTGCATGCTAGGAAAGCATCCTACCCTCTGTACTATCTCCCCAGTCCCAAGAAGACAGACTTTTGATTAAGGCATATTTAAAGAAAGTTAGCTAGAATGGAGGTTGCAGGTAAATTTATTGAAGTGTAGCCAGTATGCGGAAACATACACAGTCAAGAATAGGGAGTCCGAAGGTCTCTCCAAATGCTGTCACAAGTGAACATATGGATGCGTCTGTACCTGGCTCAAGAAAGCTGTGTGAAGCTCTCCTTAACACCATTCTGCTTCTCTCCCGCCAAAGGACCCTGTCCTGGCTTCTCTTGGGATGGATTCCTTCCTCGCCTTGCGTTCTAGCGTTGGACTTAGTTCACCAGCTCTTCTGCTGGCCAAGTCATTATCGTGTTCCTGCAGGCAGCAGTGATGTGTTCATTCTTATTGCAAAAGATTCCATTGTGTCAGTGTCCCATATTTATTTACTGATCCTCCTGATAGGCGTTGGGTCCTTTCCAGGTTGTGGCTGCTATGAGCAGTGCTGCTACGGACATGTTTCTGCTCTTCTTTTGATAAAGGAATGAAGACATTCTTTGCTAGGGAGACGAAGGATGGGAACTGTGCGGCCATAGGATTTGCATCTAATTAACTTCAGAAGATAGCGCCAGTTTTCCAAAGTGTGTGCATTAATTGAGTGAAGGTCACTTCAGATCAGCGTTCTGTTCCCAGGAACTTAAGAATAATAAGACATTTTCTGGTTTGGGCTGTGAGATCTGTCTGCTGCAAATAACTTGCAAAATTGCCTCAGTCCACTTTAATGATCTTTTCCCTATACACTAAAGTATGTTTTAACTTTTTTAAAAAATTATTATTTTGGCTTAAAATGAGATGGATACTACTGTGGGCATTGTCTTCGCTTTTACTTCCTGGGCGCTGAAGGCTGAGGGTCCCTTCCAATTTCATCCAGGTTGCCCTCCAATTAAGAATTCACATTTTTGGAATTCCTTTGTTCCTCCTGGGAATTGGGATAAAGGCAATTTTCCCCTTGGGGAAAATGCGGCATGCCCCTCTGCCCCTCGGTGCAAACAGTCTGACCCATTTGGGAGAGCTTGGTATTTCATGGGATGGGGAAGATTTCAGTTCTAACAACCCTGTAACTCTTGACCCCGAGGTCACCAAAACGGGACCTAGGGAGATGATTTGGAATTTCTGTTAAATTAAGACATACTGTCGCCATCCCCACCCCAGGGGCAGGGGTGGGTGTGTTTGGGCGGAGGGGTGGGGGGGCGATGGTTCCAGGGGAGAGAGTATTGCTTTGAATGCAGGAGGCCTGAGCTCCATCCCAACGAATGCCTGGATCCCACTTTTATCAGGTGCGGGAATATAGGAGTGCTGCAAGCTGCAATAAACGAGCTACACAAAAGTATCAGCAGCCGTTATTAATCCTTATTAGGATTAGGACAAAGACTGAGCTAGCCTTGAAGACCCTTCCAGAGGGCTCCTTATTACTCCTATGACTCAGGAATTCAGAAATGTGGATGTGCCCCCTTGAAAAAAAAAAAAGAAAGGAATTGATTTTCCTCATCACATTTGGACCCCTGGTGGGTAAGGCAAGGGGGCTGCACCCAGGTGGACTTTTCAGTGGCCTTTTTGGCGCACCCCCCCCCCCCACCGGATCGGACAGGCGCTGTGGGCACAGGACAGTTGGTTCAGAAAAATGTAAGCAATTGTGACTATGTGACGAATCTGAGATGCCACGTGCATATGTGCATTCTAGTGCTGAGCCATGGAGCAGTTCTGAAAACCCAGATGGCAGAAAAGTGTTGAGCTTGGGTCTGGGAATGGATGTGACCTTGACAGGAAGCCGGGGTCTTGGGGGCTTCCACTGCACCCCTTCCCCCTCCCTGTGCACAAGCCCTCTTTCCAAAGCCGAAGTGTGCAGGATTCAAAATCCTGTGTTCTTTGATGAGAAACACCCACAGTGAGATCTAAGGCAGAGCTTTGCAACCCACTGCATCTACTTAACATTGAAATGACAGAATATTTCCAGGGAGGGGCGGTGGTGGTGTGTGTGAATAATGGTCATAAATACAGGTTAGGTTAGGTGCTACTGCCCAGTCAGGTCCGTTCCAGTCAGCTTTTGCTAACAAATGTGTTTTGGAGCCGTTTTGACGGGTCAGAGGCGCTTGCTTGAGTTTGGAATCACACCTACAGGCATGTTCATCTGCATTGTGTTCCAGTACTGGAGTCAGACATGTTTTTCCTATGTTCCGAGTAATCCTGTCCCAGATTCTCATGAGACATGGAATTAGGAGCAGCCTATGGAAGCCTCTCTGCCAAGGTCAAATCCCAGCATTCCCAGGGACTGAGTCAGTTTTGTAACTCCCCAGGGCCTTAGTCATTCACTTTTATTTTTTTGGTGTGTGTGTGTGGGAGTCACACCTGGTGATGCTCAGAGATTAGTCCTGGCTCTGCACTCAGGAATTACTCCTGGCAGTGCTCAAGGGACCATATGAGATGCATATTGAACCCAGGTTGGCCGCATACAAGGCAACGCGCCTATCCACTGGACTGTTACTCCGGCCCTAGTTATTCACCTTTGAGCTGCAGAAGAGTCAGTGGAGGCGGCCAGAGCAATAGTCCAGCGGGAAGGGCGTTTGACCCGGTTTGATCCCTGGCATCACACATGGTCCCTTGAGCACCACCGGGAGTAATTCCTGAGTGCAGAGTTGGAGTAATCCCTGAGCATTGCCAAGTGTGGCCCAAAAAGAAAACAAAAAAATTCTATGAGCTGGGCCATAGTTTTTTCCATCAAGGAGGTGTGTGTGTGTGTGTGTGTGTGTGTGTGTGTGTGTGGAGAGAGTTGGGGGGCACACCTGGCAGTAATTAGGGCCTCTGTGCTCCTGAATGACCCTTGGCAGAGATTCAAACCGAGGTCTGCAGTGTGCACGGCAAACTCTCCAAACTCTCAGCCCGTTTGCCGTGTCTACCACTGCTCATAAAGGTGATTTTCGTGTTTTTAAAGGGACACCCACAGATGCTCAGGGCTTACTCCTGGCTCTGTGCTCAGGGATCATTCTTGGCAGGGCTCAGAGAACCATATAGGTGTGTGTGTGTGTGTGGGGGGGTGGGGATCTTACCCCAAGTCAGCTACATTAAGACAAGCACCCTTCCTGCTGTACTATCTCTCCAGCCCCTCATAAAGGGTGGTTTTCTTTTAATGAGACCTCAATAAGTAAATCGAAAGGGCAGACTCATAAGAGTGGCTGACCATAGAAAGGAGTGGTCAGCCAACATCACTATCTGCTCCGTACTTTTCTTACCAGCAAAGTCCTTTTATTTTTTTAAAGGAAAGGCAAGGAAAATAAACATCTGCTGAAAGAATGAGCAAGTCGGAGAGTTCCGATGATTCATAACTCTCCTTCTCCAGACTGTAATCCTATCCCACTGCACTGCAGTCCCCCAGACTTGGTTTGCTCTCTTCCCTGCTAGCCCCTCCCCTGCCGCCCCTTTCCCCACCCCCACTCGGCCTTCACCTGCCCAGCGTTTGATGAACTTGGCACTTGTCTTGCCACCGTCTCATGCAGGTGTGGTAGTCTGGCCGGGACGTGGGCCCAGATGCTGACAAGCCCTTGGCAGTAGGCTGGAAAGGAAAAAGGGAGAGTTTTGGCGGCCATCTCTGTATCTGACTCCTTACTCATCGGGAGGGTTACACTGGTACTTAAAAGCTTTAGGGCAAATGAGGAGGTGGGGCGGGATGTGTGTGTGTGTGTGTGTGTGTGTGTGTGTGTGTGTGTATTCTCACTTTCAAAAAAGAAAAAAAATAAATGTTTGCACTGCATTAATGATTTATGTTTGCTCCATCTTAATGGGGTATGGGAAAGTTATCAGAGGTCTGCCGAGGTGCTTCTGGTTCTGGCTGCATCTGGAGAAGTCCTTACAGGTGATTCCGATCGTCACGCCACAGCTTGGATGCGTGTGTTGGCCTGGCCACCTCCTTTCCCGGCGTGTAAAAACTGGCTCTTCTCTTAAGGCCACACATGCTTGGCTCAGTGTGTGAGTCTCCCACGGGGCTGCTTGGGTAACAAAGGTCGTAGATAATCAGAGCAGGGACTGCTCGGAGAGGCACAGGAGGGAACATGGAAAGAATTCTTTCCAAAGAGCTTTATTACATTAGATTTTCGGGTCTGTAAACAATTACAGCATTCAGAGAGTGCAGGACTTAAATGAGAAACACAACTTTGTCAGATTATACCAGTCGGATAAAATGGCATGGGCTCGGAAATCTATAATTAAATGTATTTTTGAAAATGAAAAATAAAGTGTAACATCTGGTTTGTTTCACCCACGAAGTGCCTGTGTATTGCTTCGATGAGTGTGATTGACTTTGGCTGGTATTTGGATTTCTCCGAAGTAACTTGTGTTTTAATTAAATTTCTCTGCTTGATTCTATTTGTGTTGTAAGCAGATTATTCATACACATGGGGGAAAGGAGAGAGAGAGAGAGAGAGAGAGAGAGAGAGAGAGAGGACCTGGCTCTTAGAAAGTCTAATGTTTGTTCCTTTTCTTTCCTTGCAGCGGATATTCAATTCCTTTGTTTACACTGAGAAGATCTCCAATGGAGAGAGTGAAGTTCAGCAGGTAAGCGGACAATCAGTCCTTGACACTCTCTGTCCTTGTCTCCCTTCGGAATGTGGCTTTCTTCCTCTCCAGGCATCTCCACAGGAGGTTCCCTCCGGAGGTCCTCTCTCTGTTACCTCCACTCAGACAACCCCACTCAGACACAAGTCCCCAAAGCGCGGGAAGTAGGTTATGGGGCTCTCCTTGTGGTGTGCATTGGAAGTGCTACAGAATTACTCTGGAAAATTCTCAGACTACTCAAATTTTCAAAGCTGAGAAATCATATCACCTGCTAAAGGGAAAAGCAACCTGGACGTTGGGACCAAGACCAGACGCCCAGGGCAGATTCTGCTTCTCTTCCTTCCTCTCTGAGCCCTGGTTAGTTCTGTGGCTATTTTGAGTAGTAGTTGTTATTTTCCTGGTCTTTAAGTAGGAAAGATAGTACAAGATTAATTGCTTACTTTGCGTGCAGCAGACCCTGGTTCAATCCACGACACCGCTTATGCTAACCAAGCACCTCCTGGAGTGATCCCTCAGCCCGCTGGGGGAAGATGAAGTAATGTTGCCTTAACTCAGAGGAAGCGATTTTCATTCCTTGGGAGGAGCCTAGTGGCTACTGGTTCTTTGTTCTTTTGGCCCTTTTATTCTTCTTTCTGTCTCACAGTCTTCTTTCCTCCCGTCATCTTTCAAGGCTGAGTGGGGTTCAGTCTTTTTGTTGGCCCAAAGAGCTGACTCAGTAGGTGGGTGTGACATCTCTGCTTGCTGGAACCCCTGGTTCCATCCATGGCACCACTTGGTCCCCTGAATACTTCCAGAAGTGACCTGTGAGCACTGAGCTAATGTAACTCCCGCAAAAAAAAAAAAAAAAAAACAGTAAAACAAACAAAAAGGTTCTAGCATTGAGGCCGTATTTTTTTTTTTGTTTTATTTATAGCTGTCCTTAAACAGGATGCTTCTTTTTTGGTTTTTTATTTGGTTTGGTTTAGTTTGGGGATTCTCCTGGCAGTGCTCAGGGATCACTCCTGGCAGGCTTGGGGACCATATGGGAAGCCAAGGATCAAACCTGGGTTGGCTGCGTGCTTGGCAAGTGCCCTACCCAGTGTACTGTCACTCTGGCCCTTGCTTCTTAAATTAAAACATGTGCAGGTGAACTTGGTCATTGATAATTGATGTAGAACCTGGAGTGACACTAGAGAGGTAAGGTTCTTGCCCTAGTGTGATCCCAGTGTAACCAGCTGGCTCCCATATGGTCTCTTGAGCACAGAGCCAGGAAAGGCTCTTAGACGCCTTTGGACTGTGACCCCTGAGCCCCCAAAACAAGCAAATCAAATAATTGATCTGTGCTTATTTGGACGAGTGTAGTAGTTAAGGTACTTGTTTTTATGCAACCAACCCAGGTTCAATCCCATAGAATCCCCCAAGACATCCCCGAGAGAGACTCCCCACCTTGAGTACTGTGGCTGAAAAACCAAAAGAAAAAAGAATTCTGGGTTTGGATTACAGCAAATCCTCATACCCTATGCACGGTATATCTGTTCAGAGTAACTTGACACTTGAAACTTAAGTCAAAAAACAGGATGACCTAAAACAGAAAGTGTAGCCAGGCGTTTCCCCATTTTATAGAGAGCTAATGGTAGGAAAACATAATCATTTAAATGCTCTGAAATGATGCTTGGATTTGGAGTCATGGAAAGCGTTCTCTGATTTGCTGGAACTTCAGGAGTGACAGACCAGAGGAAAAAGCTTTGCAAGTCTCATCAAAGATATTGTATAGGATAGTTATTTATTTATAATACGTTGCTGTGGTTTCATCTTGAAGTTTGATGTTTCCTGTTTATAGATGTTAGCATATTTTTTCTTAATTGCTGTAGGGCTGTGTTCTCCAGGTACATTTTTTTTAAGTTTCACATTAAAAAAAAAAAAGATGGGACATTGTAGTGATGTGATGTGGTTTGTAGTATTGAATCTGATCTTTGTAATTCCTCTCTTTGTTTAGCAAACTTGAAGTGCTTGGGGTCATGGGGTTTATAAGGGCTTTTCGAGGGGCTGATTACTACATACAACACTGCATTCAAGGAAACTTTTGAGGAGCCTGAAAGCCATTTGATCACATTTTAAAGATACGAATCTAAGGATATCAGTTCTGTCGCTTTTCTTGAAGTAACAGATACAAGTTCTTCCTTTAACTGTTTTCAAAGAAGAAAGTTGCTTTGTTGCCTTGCTCTGATGTCATTGCTTTCTGCATCTAGCTGTGAGCAAGTTTTTAAGTCTTTGCTCTTTGTTATGATACTTTCTCTGATACTTTATGGAACACTGAGAATTTTAATATGTTATGTTGTTGAATTTTTTTTTGTGTGGTTTTGTTTTGTATTTGGGCAATGCTCAGGGCTCACTCCTGGCGGTACTCAGGGGACTATATGGGGTTCCAAGGATTGAACCCAGGTGAGCCACCTCTAAGACAAGCACGCAACCTATGGTACTATTCCTCCGCCCCCCTGGTTCTCGAAAGAACCCTGGTGAAATACTGAAAACTCTTCTTATAATATTTGGAGACAAATTTCAGGTTATTTTCCCTATGTTGTAGCCTAACTCCATAAAGTGGATGAAGAAACTATTAGTAGTCCAATATCCTGGCTGATAACTTATTCAGCTACCTTTTAACAGTATTGTGAAATTTTCCCTCCTTGTCAAAACCCTAGCTGTGCAGTCTAGAAGAGGTTTATTATTAAAATGAAATCTTTAACCTGTTACCCACCTGAGGGTCTTAAGGTTCTGTTTTGTGGCCCTCCAGAAAAATCTCCCTCCTCTCAGAGCTAACCCTGCCCTAGTATCTATTCAAGGTCGATCCCTTGCTGTGTGCTTATGTGATGATTTTGTAAGGGGTGCTACACCTGCAGTGCTCAAAGATCCTTACTGGGGTCACTCTTGGTGGTGCTTTTGTGTCGTAGTGTGCTGGGGTCTAGCCCAGACTTCCGGTATCTGAAGCATGTACTTTACTTTTTCCACACCCTCTTCCTTTTAAGAATGCTTGTCACTTGTCACCTGTCTTCCGTTTTTAAGCGATTTGCTGGGAGCGGGCACCAGTAACGTCTCCATTCATTGGGGATGAAGTCCATTATTGTTACTGTTTTTGGCATATGGAATTCACCATGGGTAGCTTGCCAGGCTCTGCCGTGGCTCTGGGGTTCATCCCAGGGTGCCTGGTCTTTTTCTATGTCACCACATATTAAACTTTTAAAATATATTAAGATATAATCCGGACTTCCCCCCTCATCAGAACTCCACCCAGCAGACCAGCCTATCACAGCCCGGCTCGCTCGGGCCGGGCTGTGATATCACTCCTGGCAGGCTTGGGGACCATATGGGAAGCCAAGGATCAAACCTGGGTTGGCTGCGTGCTTGGCAAGTGCCCTACCCAGTGTACTGTCACTCTGGCCCTTGCTTCTTAAATTAAAACATGTGCAGGTGAACTTGGTCATTGATAATTGATGTAGAACCTGGAGTGACACTAAGAGATAAGGTTCTTGCCCTAGTGTGATCCCAGTGTAACCAGCTGGAATCAATAAATGCTGGATTTAGAGATGACTACAAGAGTATGCTACCCGCATGGCAGAGCCTGGCAAGCTACCCGTGTCGTATTTGATATGCCAGATACCAGTAACAATTATAGACCTCACTCCCATGACCTAATGGAATGGTTTGAGGCTCTTTATGTTCCTGGAGCAAGCAGGTGCCCTTGGGCTCTACTTGCATGAGACAGGTTATATGGAGATGTTAATGGGGCCTGCTCGAGCAAATCGATAATGAGCGGGAAGACAGTGATACAGTGATACAGTGACTAAGATATAAACATTTTTAATTTAGACAGATAGATATAGATATTTATCCCCAAGTTATTTCATTTTACTTTCATTCTTCATATACATTTTAAGTACATTGCTGATTTTCTTTGGTCCACATGATATACCTTCCATGGCTATTGTGAATAAAGTACATTTGTTTTCTGTATTATATATGTTGTAAGCATATATAAGTAAGCATTAGTAAGTTGCACAGCAGAGCCTGGCAAGCTATCGACATATTTGATATGCCAAAAACAGTAACAATCATGGACCTCATTCCCGTGACCTGAAGGAATGGCTTGAGGCTCTTCATGTTCCTGGAGTGAGCAGGGGGCCTTTGGGCTGTATGAGCACACAACAGGGACAAATGGAGATGTTTAGTCGAAGAGCCTAATGTGCTCACCCCACAGTGCTCAGGGAGCCACAGTGCCCTTCCGGGTGGCTCTGCCTTTCTTTTTCTTTCCTTTTTTTGTATAGTATCTTTTAAAGTGTTTACTATTATAGTTACTTTTTTTTTTGCTTTTTGGAGTCACACCCAGCAATGCTCAGGGGTTTCTCCTGGCTCTGCACTCAGGAATTACTCCTGGCGGTGCTCGGGGGACCATATGAGATGCCGGGGATCGAACCCTGGGCCGTCATGGGCCGGCCGCATGCAAGGCAAATGCCCTACCTGCTGGGCTATCGCTCCGGCCCCTATAGTTACTTTATTTAAACTATAATTTCCTTTTGGGGTCCTGCTATTTGTTTTTAATTTTTTTTTTTGCTTTGGTTAAAGAACTTTTTTTCTACTCCCAAAAATTCTCTCTTGTCTTCTAGTGCTTTGCCTGACTCACTTCAGTCTGGTTTCCACCTGGACCTGATTTGGGCATTCAGTATAAAGTCCGTGTCCCTTTCCTTCTTCTTTCGTGTGTGCTCACAAGCGCTCCAGACTGCGGACAAACCCATCCTTTGGTGACTGCCTTGTCTTCCCATATCCCTGCTCTGTGCCTGTGGGACCCTGGACTCTGGGTCTCTCCCTACATCGGACCAAACGCCAGGAGGTGCTTTTTTTCCCTTCCTTTCACGCACCAACAACACCTGGCTTTTCCATAAGAATTTTCGACTTTCTGCTCTGACCTAAGAATTTTAGAGTCCAGTTTTTGAAGGAAATCCCTTGCAGGACCTGAGCGGCGGGTTGCCTGTTTCCAGATTCATTTGAGGAGAATCTCTTCACCACTCTATCTTGCCATTGACTTAAGAAGCCTGAAATGTCATCACATACTTCTGCCAATTTACTCACTTAAACCTAGAATAGCCAGGCGTGTAGGGCTTATTTCTAGATAACTTAATTTGTTATTTATATTACACATCATGTTTCAGTTGTTTTTATATAACTACTGTAATTTTCATTTTATGTATTTATATCTAGTTGCTTTTTTTTATTGGGGCGGGTATTTGTGGTCAGACATAGCAGAAGTTATCACTCCTGGTGGAACTTGGAGGATCACATGGCTGCCAGGAATTGAAGTGGAGCTGGCCACAGACAACTGTAGCAGACCAGGGTGGGAGCAATAGGCCAGCCGGGTATGGTGTCTGCCTTGCACACTGCTGGCCTGGGTCAATCCCTGGTGTCCCATATGGTCCCCTGAGCATCGCCAAGAGTAATTTCTGAGTGTAGAGCCAGGAGTAACCCCTGAGTATTGCCAGGTGTGATCCAAAAGACCAAACAAAACCAAACAAAAACCAAACCCAACAAGTGTAGCAGGCTTTACCGTTATTCTATTCAGCTCCTCTGTTTCCCTCTTTTTTTGTTTGTTTGTTTTCTGAGGTGGGGGTATTGGGCCCCCTCTGTGCTTAGGCATTACTCCTGGCTCTGAACTCAGGTAGGAATTACTCCTGGTGGAGCCTGGAGGACCATATGGGGTGCCAGGGATGGAACCTGGGGCATCTGCGTACAAGGCAAGTGCCCACTATAATATTTTTCCTGCCTTTCTGGTTACTTTCTTATCATTGGTTCTGATTGGTCTGTGGATTCTTTTGTGAGTTTTTTTATAGTCATATATGTAAATAACATCATTTTGAGGCTCTCCAGTTTTTCCATGTAAGGATCAAACCCAGGGCCTGGCAGATGAGGCTTGATTCCACCCCTCGGAGCCACAGTTTTGGCTGTTTTCTCTCTTTATTCTGTGTCATTCGTCCAGAATTCTGAACAGTGGTGTCGAAACAGGACCAAGGCGGCACCCAGAAAAACTATTTTTCTCTGTCAACGTTAGATATAGTCTACTTTCCAGAGAGAAAGCACATTTTCATGCACAATTTGTATATTTTGCAATATTTAGAATCCTGGCTTGGGTTTCTTTTCTTTTTTAAATTGAATTACCATAAGACACTCAGTTGTAAAGTTTTTCATGAGTGGGGTTCAGTCAGACAATGTTCCAACACCCATTCCTTCACCAGTGCAATTTTCCACCACCAAAGTCCCCAGTTTCCCTCCCTCCAGGCCTGCTTCTATGGCATTTCCCCCTCTATCTCCCTCTTTCTCCCTCTCTCTCCCGCTGTCTCTCTCCTCCTCTCCTTTCCCTATCCCTTTCCTTCTCTCTCCCTTTTTCTCTCCCCCACTCCTGATTTGAATTTTCTGTGCATCACTTCCCCTTTGGGATTAAGGAATGCCTGAGTCCTACCAGTTCTTTTCTCTACAAATCTTAGTGCGACTCTGTTCTCACTGCAGACTCTACAACGGCCGTAAATCTAGGGTGTTGTTAATATCTTCTGGTTAAGGGAACAGAATAATTAAAACAAATAAAACCATTTTGCAAGCATTGATTCTTGCCACAAGCACTCTGTGGTGTAGACTTTTTCCTTGCCTTTTCTCATTATTTCTTCTAAATGATCCTTCAGAGCACAGCTCTGCACTGCCTCACAATGTGTCTTAAATTGTTAATTAGTTTGGTGTCTGGAGTTTTGCGGCCAGCAAAATTGGCCACAGCCTCAGGAAAGTAAAACTCCCGGGTGCACACACATTCTTGCAGAGAACACCTCCCGTGGCCCCCATGTTGGAATACTTGTAAGAAATGAAGCCGTGTGGCTACAGAAGGGCGTTGTATGAAACTGAAAGCAAGTCAGGGAAAATAAATGTTCAACCCCAGAAGACAGGAAAACAAGGCACGTAAAACAGAGCGGGAAAGAAACAAGGAGAAAGTTTCCTGCGGCAGTTGACTTGATCCCAGAAGGAATTAGACCACCTTGAAAATGTTGTTTCAAGAGCTTGCTCTCACTTCTTCACAAGTGCTTGAGTTATTAAGTTAATAATTTAGTCCATGTGGCTCAGAGGCAGAGCAAGTATGAGTCCTGAAGATTGGTTCCCAGGGCTGTTTAAAAAACAAAAACAGGATTTGGGGTGGGGGGTGGCTGATAGGTAGTTCAAAGGGCTGAACACATACTTTGCATGTAGGAGCCAAGGGTTTGCTCCCTGATACCACATGGTTCCCCTTGGACACCAGCCAGTCTGGGCCACCCCTTGGCCCCCAAAGAGCAAATAGCTGCCAGTTCCCCATCCCCGTTCATGATTTTCCTTTCTATTTTCTACATTTTTTCCAGGTACTTACCACTTGTTTGGTTTAGAAAATTTGTTTGAAAATATGCCTCTCCTTGACTTTCTGATGGATTATAATGTTGGTTCTTCCATGCTTTTATTTACTAGAAATCACCAGTGCGCACTTTAGACAAAGATTTTTCTCTGTGGGCAAGATTTTGATTAGTCTCTTTCATTGCTGTAGATTTTTGTGGGGGAATTATCTTGCTTGATTTTTCTGATTTTGTTTCATTAGGGGTTAGGATTTGGTAAGCATTTCCGTTACCTCTCTACTTTCCAGAGAATTGTCCTTTAGTCTGAATTGCCAAATTCACCTTGTTCTTTTGTTTGTTTGATTTTGAATTTTGGGCCACACTCAGTAGTGCTCAGGCTTACTCCTAGCTCTGTGCTCAGGGATCTCTGTAGGGAGGGCTCAGGGCAACATATATACTAGGAACGGACCCCTGGTCAGCTACATGCCAGCTACCTGCTGATCTACCTCTTCAGACCCAAAAGGTCTTTCTAGTTGTTTTTTTAAATTATACTTTTAATGATAGAGGAAAATGAACAGAACAATTGCTACTTTAAAAATCTCAATATAAAGGACAAAATAGAGTAAGCGGTTTTTGTTTTTTGTTTTTGTTTTGCTTTTTGGGTCACACCGGCGATGCTCAGGGGTTACTCCTGGCTCTTCACTCAGGAATTACTCCTGGCAGTGCTCAGGGGACCATATGGGATGCCGGGGATCGAACCGGGTCAGCCGCATGGAAGGCAAAAGCCCTACCCCACTGTGCTATCGCTCCGGCCCCAGTAAGAGTCTTAAGGAGAAAGAAAGTGAATGATAAAGACTTTTTTAAAATTCAAACTTGGGGTTCGGGTTCGGAGCAACTCTCAGAGCGTCTGCCATGTTCAAGGCCTTGGGTTCAAACCCTGACATCAAACTGCTCCTTCCACAGACTGGCCAGTTTTTGCCTTGGTGGTCCCTGGGCTTTGCAGCTCGGCTTGGGAGCACCCCCATGCCCTAAAATTCAAATAGTTCAAACTTGTTCTCATTCTCTTTTTCTTACTTGTGTACTTGTTTTCTATTTCATGGATTTCCTTTTTTTTTTTTTTTTTACTCTCTTACTTCCTCCCTTATAGTTTAGGTGAGTGTTGCTCTTTTCTCCATACTTTGAAAATGCAGAGAATCAATTTGTAGACTCTTTCCCATAGAGCCCGGAAGGCCCTGCACCTCCAACTCAGCACTTCTTGAGGGACGTTCCTCTGAACATCACCAGGTAGCGACAAAAGCCTTTTCTCCTCTCCACAAAAGAATTTGGAACCCCCAGGAGTGATTCCTGAGCACCGAGCCAGGAGTAAGCCATGAGCACCACCAAGGTGTCCCCCAAACAAACAAAAATTAAAAAATAAAATAAATAGGGCCTAAAGAGATAGTACAGTGGGTAGGGCATTTGCCTTGCATGCAACCAACCCGGGTTTGATCCCTGGCATCCCATGTGTTCTCCTGCACACTACTAAAAATGATTTCTGAGTGCAGAGCCAGGAGTAAGCCTTGAGTACTCCTGTGTGTGCTCCCCCCACCCCCACCCCCCAAAAAAAAAGAATTTGGACCAGGTCAAAATGATAGATGCGGATCTATCTGAAAAGCAGGATTTTGCACAAAAGTACATTCATTTGTATATCGGAGAAAAAAAGACTCTCTGAAAGAAGAGTTTCCATGTAGGCTACAAGCATAAAACAGCTTTCTTAAGAGGCTGGAGCAATAGGACAGTGGTAAGGGTGTTTGTCTTACCTACAGCCAATCTGGGTTCAATCTCCATATGGTCCCCAAGCACCACCAGGAGTAATTTCTGAGTGCAGAGTCAGGAGTAAGACCTGAACATCGCTAGGCGTGACCCGGAAAGCATAAAAATGAATGAATGAATGAATGAATGAATGAATGAATGAATGAATGAATAAGGGGCAAATAATAAATAGATAAGTAAATAAATCACTTGTCACTTGTCTTCCCCTTGTTCATCGATTTGCTCGAGTGGGCGCCAGTAGCGTCTCCATTCGTTGACAGTGAGGTCCATTATTGTTACTGTTTTGGGCATATCGAATACACCACGGGTAGCTTGCCAAGCTCTGCTGTGGCTCTGGGGTTCATCCTAGGGGGCCCAGTCTTTTTAAAGGGCCAGGGGACCCAGTATTTATTAAAATAAACAAACAAATAAATAAATATCTTTCTTCAAAGATGATTTGACTAAGAGTCAGGAGGTAGCACAGGTTGGAATACAGGCTTGCATGGGAAGCGCCAAGTCTGCCCTGACCACGGGATTTCCTGAAGATTGCAGGGAGTGACTCCAGAACACTGAGCGGGCATTACTGATGCCACCTACCTTGGAAAAGCAATTTTGACAAAAGGTCTTAGAGGATGACCCTTTGTGAGCTAAAATTTTAGTGTGTCTTAACTTTTTAGCCCTGCAGTACTTTGGGGGGTGGTGGTTTTGTTTATGGAGGGGCCATACCTACCTTTTTTCCTTCCGTCCTTCCTTCCTTCCTCCCTTCCTTACTTCCTACTTCCTTTACTTCCTTCCTCCCTTCCTTACTTCCTACTTCCCTTCCTTCCTTCCGTCCCTCCTCCCTTCCTTACTTCCTACTTCCTTTTACTTCCTTCCTCCCTTCCTTACTTCCTACTTCCCTTTCTTCCTCCCTCCCTTCCTTCCTCCCTCCCCTCTTCCCTTCCCTTTCTCCCTCCCTTCTTTCCTCCCTCCCTTCCTTCTTCTTTCCTTCCTCCCTTCTTCCTCCCTTCCTCCCTCCTTCCCTTCCCTTCGTTCCCCCCTCCCTTCCTTCCTTCTTTCCTCCCTCCCTCCCCTCCCTCCTCCTTCCTTCCTTCCTTCCTTCCTTCCTTCCTTCCTTCCTTCCTTCCTTCCTTCCTTCCTTCCTTCCTTCCTTCCTTCCTTCCCTCCCTCCCTCCCTCCCTCCCTCCCTCCCTCCCTCCCTCCTTCCTTCCTTCCTTCCTTCCTTCCTTCCTTCCTTCCTTCCTTCCTTCCTTCCTTCCTTCCTTCCTTCCTCAAACAACTTACATATCTGTGTGCATGTGGAGGGAGGGTCGGTAGGTTTGGCCCATATCTAGTGGTACACAAGAGCTATTCCTGACTCTGCTCAGGAGTGACCCCTGGTGATGCTCAGGAACAAGATGCGGTGCTTGGAGATTTGCACCAGGGTGGAAGTTAGCATGGCCAATACAAGGCCACTGCCTTGGCTGCCGTGCTACCTCTCCGGCCCTGATTGGCTTATCTTTCCAAGCCAGCTCTCCTGCCATTGACTGTCTTAATTTGAGGGGCACATATTGAACTTCTCCCATGTCTGTATGAATTATTTCCATAAAATGAGGATCACAGTTTTGCAGGGTGGTTTAAGAAAGATTATGTGCTTATTTGGCGCTTTGTTTGCTGACTAGGAAAGGCTGGTAAAGTATGACTCTCCTGCTGTATTAGCGAGACAAGAGGCTTGCTGGAGAGGACGAAGAAAGCTAACCTTAATCTGTTTTTAATCCTCTTAGGTAAGGTCTAGCGGGAAAGCTGTAAACTTTAGAAGGCAAACTTCACAGCGGACCTTGAAAGGGCTCAGCTCCTTGCTCGGGAGAAATGTGAGCCTGCAGATGAGGTTTCTCTGCTGTTTCAGTTCCCAAATCCTCCCCTGGGGGAAGTTTGGTTTTATGTAAGGGAAGGAGCCCAAGGTTCCACCAAAGGCAGGCAGAAGACCTTGGGAATCTTGTCTTGGACTTCTGGGCCTGGAGGCATTTCATGAGCCTGTCTTTGTCATAAAGGGATGACTCTGGCAGCTCAGGGTTGATCTTTCCAGAACATGGATTTGTCTGGGGGTTGCCCTGCCAAGCCCTAATCTTGGAGTGCTGGGGTAGCCCTAGGCTCTCGCGCTGTTTACAGTTGCTGAGTGAAAAATGTTGGAGGCTCAGACTTGTCCCCATGACAGAAATCCGGGAGGCTTTGTGGATGGAAGTCATTCTCTCCTTGCCTCCACCCGGTCTTTCCGCCATCTGTCTCCTGGGAATTTGTTGCGCCGCACCCCCACCCCGCCTTAGCCTATACTTGGTTCTGTGTGCATCATGTATGTGTATGCATCAGATGTTTGAGGAATGAGATCATGAAAAGCGCAAAATCTATAGAAGGGTGAGACCTGAGCTATAGTACAGCACGGAGGGCATTTGCCTTGCACATGGCCAATCTGGGTTCCATCTCTGGCATCCCATATAGTCCCTGAGTACTACCAGGAGTAATTCCTGAGTGCAGAGCCAGATGTAACCCCTGAGCACCACCAGGTGTGGCAAAATATTTTAGTTCTTCAGGAAGGCACAGGCCAGGTTGAGAGGTACTGAAGACCTCCAGGTGGGGAAGCTGTCATCAGCCAGAGAGTCAGAGCAGTCCAGAGGCGGGCGGCTCCCTCCCCGGAGGGAGGCCCAGTGAGGTTACCTGGCTAGGGTGGGGCGGCTTGATGAGATCAGCCTAGGTCTGTTTCAGCTCCTAATGTTCTTGGTCTGACTCTCAGAAGTGAATGTCAACCTCAGATGCTCCCCTGAGCTGCTGTGGCTGTAAGAGTTATGAAATATTGATTTGGTTCTTTATTGGCTGGTCCTGTGCTTCCCATGGATTTATTTTTTCATCCTCTTAACATCTGCAGAAAGTGCAGGTCTTGTCCCGTTTTTTTTTAATGCCTGAAAGATCTGACATTAGAAGGAGGTCAAGGCCTCACAGGTGGTGAAGTGGTTAAAAGGCAGGACAGAAGTTTCCGTTTGATTTTGCTTCTGGGCCACATCTGGCGTGGGTGGAAGTGGGGGCGGGGAGGAAGGGGTCTGGTCACTTCAAGGGACCATGTGACATGGGGATAGGACCTGCAAAGCATGTGCACCAGCTTAGGGGGCATCTCCTGGCTGAGAGAGGGAGTTTGAATCTGGTGGGCTTAGATGACGATCAACATCATTTCTTTGCTTGAGTGAAACATGGTCCTGAATCCTTCGTCGAACCACATCGCGTCTTGCTTTCACCTTCCAGCCTTGCTTCCCTGCTAACACCCATGCTCCTTTACCCTTTGTCTTTATTGCACCCTGGGCCGCTCCCCCTCCTCCTCGGCTTTATTTCTTCACCTTTTCTCACCTTGCACGATACCTTCTTTTGTTTGTTTGTTTTTTTCTAGTGTTGCTGCATATGGTAGTGGTGGGTTCCAGGGATCGTGTTCTGTAATGTGGGACGGTGCCAGGGATCAAACCTAAGGGCCTAGTACTTGCCAGGTGTGTGCCTTATCCTGGGATCACATCCCTGGGCCCAGCTCTTTTCCTTTCTGTTGTATTTCTTGTAGAATACAAGTTCAGAGAACAGGGATGTTTCCGGCCTCATTCTTTGATCTGCCCTCAAAACTGTTGTTTTGCTTGAATATTTCCATGACTTAGCATATCTGAAGAATTTTGAATATTTGTTATATGACTTCATCCATCCTAACAGTTCTTCCAGGGTTCCTAACAAGGACAGTTATTCACAGAGTAATGTTTTGTCCGAGATCACCATCGGAGAACTTGATTTTGAAGTCAAGTGTAGTTAGTTTGATTCTGTGTTTGCCAGCTCAGCTGTCTGTTTCCTCAGTTTGGGGGTGGGCATTGGGGACATTTCAGTTGTTTTCAGAAAACATAAAGGAATCGGTGATTTTCTCTCTCCATCCCCTGCCCCTCACCCCTGAATTTCCCTTCTTGTTTTGTATGGAGTTTGTATTAGATGGGTTTTTGTTTTATTTGTTTAATGATCAGTTTTTATTTTATGGTCTCTGTTTTGTTTTGGAGTGATTATTTTTCCCTCCTTCTTGCTTTAAATTTTTTTTCTTTTGTTTTTGGGTCACACCCAGTGATGCTCAGGGGTTACTCCTAGCTCTGTGTTCAAGGATCATTCCTGGTAGGGCTCAGGGGACCCTATGGGGTGCCAGGGATGGAACCCTGTTTGGCCACGTGCAAAACAAGCACCTGACCCTCTGTCCTGTCTCTCTGGCCACAGATCAGTCTCTGTATTTTTAAAGAACAGTCTTACAAGCTATTACTCCATCCTGTTATTTTCCAAAAGTCATGGAAGCTTCAATTGGATGTAATCTAATAAAAATGCAAAATATTGTGATTAGACCCTCCCGCTTTCATGTTGGAAAAAGTGGGGAAAATAGTCCATATTTTATAGCAAGAAAAACATGTGTGACTCCTATTAGTGTCTGTAAAAATCACGACTTCACCTTGCACACATGGGGCCCTGAGTTCGAGTCCCAGCATCATGAAAATGATCCACACTAGATTCCTTTCTTATTTAGACGCCATGATTAGATGGATAGTTGGATAGATGGATTAGTTGGATAGAGTAGGTTTTCAAGCATACAATGTTCCCAATACCCAGAATGCCCCCATTCTTCTATCACTGACCCCAAGTTCCTCCAACCCTCTGACCCCTTGACAGGTACTTATTCTTAAATTTGATTGTTGTAGTGTACCTCCATGCTTCCGGTACTGTTGGGTCTGGGGTTAGAGGTGTACAGCTACTTCACTCGACACCAGAGAGGGTCCAAGGCCCTTGACTCTAGTACGCTATTACTTCTATCTCTCACCTCTCCCCTTCATTTCTCTTCTATTTCTCACCTCTCCCCTTCATTTCTCTTTTCACTTAGCATTTTTAGGAGGGGCTTTTGGGTGGTGTTGAGGGCTTACTCCTGTAACTCTATACTCAGGGATCACTACTGGCGGAACTCAGGAAACCATATGGGAAGCCAAAATCGCATCTAGATCAACCATGTGCAGGGCAAATACCTTACTTAACCACCATGCTCTCTCTCCAGCCCAAACACACTGTAGTTCTTAATAGCCTTGATGAAATAAATGGATAAATTAGAGCAGAAATCTTCTAAACTATTTGCCCTCTTTTATTTTTTATTTTTTGCTTTTTGGGTCACACCTGGTGATGCTCAGGGGTTACTCTTGGCTCTGCACTGGAGTAATACGAGATGCCGGGGATCGAACCCGGGCCGGCAGAGGCCGGCCGCTGCAAGACAAATGCCCTACCCACTGTATTTGCCCTCTTTTAGAAAAGAAAAAACTTCCCAATGTCCCCTGCCCCGCCCCTGGAACTTTACTTTCTTGAAGGGAACAGAACGCACCCCCCTCCCCACAGTTGCACCCAAGGCTACTACTGCTGCCCCTCCCTGATCTTTCCAGCAGCCCCATCGAGGGTCAATTCTCATTTGGGAAAGCTTGAACTCCGTGACCTCAGGGTGGCCTTACAGCCCATGGGCACGGCTCAACCAGAGACACTGCGCTCACAGGTTGGGTCTCGCTGGTGACGCCTGAGGCACACGTCCACCCTCCTCAGGAGAATTTCCTCCCATTTCTGAGAGATAAAGGCTGATCTCTATGAGCGTGGAGTCCCTTAAGTGGGACTGTGCTTTGCTCTCTTTATCCGCACCTATTGTTTTCTGGACTTTGACCCAGGAAGGGGTGGATGCAGGCACTGTGTGTCCGTTAGTGGCGCTGCCTGGTCCTGCTTAAAGTGCCTGTTACCTCAGGGAACTTTTCATCTCAACCCCATGCCACAAATCCAACCCCCGCCCATTACAGAGCAGGATTTTTATTTTGTTGGGGGGGGGCACACTCAGCCTGAGTGACTCTGGCCTCTGTGCTCGGGAATCACTCCCAGTGGTGAGCAGTGCTGGGGTTTAACCAGGCTCGGCCACAGGCAAGGCAAGTGCCTGTCCTTCACCCCTGTCCCCTCTCCCCAGCCCTAGACTTGAGGAATTTTAGAGTTGAAGCCTCAGCGTCTTTAAGCCACTTTCCCTCAGTGATTCTCGAATTTCGCAGTACAGTCCGATTTTAATCCCTGAGGTCTAACTGCGTTTCAGGCCTCTCCCACTGCTTACCCTTCGGTGTGTTCTTAGGGAAAGGTTTTATCTCTTCTGAGAAGCCTCCACGGCAACCCAAGCAACATGAATAGTATGTCTAAACACCGGAAGTGCGCTGATAAGACCAGGAAATGCGGGAAAGATGGAGTTGCAGTCCTCAATCAGAAGTGGGTAAAACAAAGGCAGGGGTGGGTCCATTCAGGGACGGACCTAATAAATCTTACGCCCGGGGCTTTATGAGGAAGAGCGGCTGTTATTGCTCATGGATTGGTTCTGTAAACAAGATATAACGCTCAGTGGAGTCCCTGATAACTCTCTTGTCTTTGTACAATTGATCATTCTTCCTTCATTAACAAAATCACAAGATGGTTGGTTATCATTTCTGTCATTGTGGAATTTCGATGGGGCTATTGTTTTCTGTGGGGGGGTTCTTCTCTAGCTCCCCTCGTTAATTTCATCTCTCCCAAATAAAAACTTGAAGCTGAAGGAGTCTGTGAACCGGCTCCTGCTGTTTGGCTGGTCTGTCAGATTAGAGTGTAAGAGGAACTCCCCCACCCCCCATCCCCGGTAATGCAGACCTGAAGAGCATTTGACTTCTTAGTGGTTGTAAGCCTTTGTGTGCGTGGGTTCCCTAGAGGATGTAGCCAGCTCACAGCCATATCAAATCTCAGGGTTCTCTCCCAATATGAGCTTGGACAATCATCAGGGGTACCTAGGGAATTGCTTTGGCAGGAGGGGGTGCAGGGAAGGGTGTCAGTCCTGGGCAGTCAACTTGATGGCCAGCTAGTTACAAAATAATAATTAGGCATTTAAAGTTGTTGGCTTTTATATATATATAAATAAATAAATATATAAATAAATAAGATTTTATATATATATATATATAAATAAATACGTGTGTGTGTATTTTGGGGTCACACCCAGTGGTGCCCAGGGCTTACTCCTATCTCTGCACTCAGGGATCACACCTAGTAGGCTCTAGGAACAATATGGGATGCCAGGGATAAGACCGGGTGAGCCACCTACAAGGCAAACACCCTACTCGAAGTACTATGGCTCCAGACCCTTGTTTATATTTTAAGGCAAATATATGTCCAGATTTATTTGGAAGCAAACTCTGTGTACACATGCATCACTTGTTTTTGTTTTGTTTTGTTTTGTTTTTTTGCTTTTTGGGTCACACCCAGCAATGCTCAGAGGTTACTCCTGGCTCTGCACTCAGGAATTAATCCTGGCGGTGCTCGGGGGACCATATGGGATGCCGGGGGTCGAGGCCGATCCAGCACAGGCTGGCCGCATGCAAGGCAAATGCCCTAACTGCTGGATATCGCCCGGTCCCCTAACACATGCATCACTTGTATCACTTGTCTTCTGTTGTTCATCGATTTGCTCGAGCAGGCACCAGTAACATCTCCATTTGTTGGGAATGAGGTCAATTATTGTTACTGTTTTTGGCATACCGAATACACCACGGGTAGCTTGCCAGGCTCTGCCGTGGCTCTGGGTTCATCCCAGGGGGTCCTGTCTTTTTCTATGTCAGACCATCAACCATCCAGGGCCCAAGGGGCAGATCCCTGGATGTAGACAAGCCTGTCTTCTGTCTGCCGCCTGCTGCACTAATAGCAGCTAGCTGATATCAGAGGTGTATGGTGTGCCTGTTAGTGCCTGGTTTAGAGATACACTCAGATAATCCTGCTTATGTATGTATACGTGCACACACACACACACACACACACACACACACCCTTACATACCCCTAAAGGCTCACTCTCAAGATAATACTGCTTACACACACACCCCCCTAAATGCCTGCACGTTTTGTGTTTTCACAGAAAAACCTAGTGTGTAGCTATTGTTTCAGTATGATATGTATTCTTTGTGCCTACCAGATACGATTGTATTTATACGCCTATACCAGCTATGAGACCGGAACATTCCCTGTCTCCTTCCACCTCCACCTATTAATATTCGAGCCTTGCACATTCTGCTCACAAGTTTTTGTGTTGCTGTTGCTTTAGCAAAAAACCCACCATGATCCATTTCCTTCTTTTCTTGTTTCTCTCACTTGAGCGTGCGCCACTGTTTGTGTGGGAACAAATGAAGGGGCTAGTGCTGTTTGTCCACCGGCCGGGACAGAGGAGAAGGGGGTTAGTGCGGGCAGGAAGGGGCCTTGGGGCACAGCAGGACAGAGGCAGGAGCTCCGGTGTCCCCGGTCACCCCACACGTGCTCTTCCGGAAAGCTCCCCCCCGCAGAGCAGAAACCTGCTCTTGTCCTCCAGCCCCAAAGCCCTCATTTGACTGAGAGACTCGGCGAAAGCTAAACTCTTCACCTGCCTTCTCGGCTTCCCGAGACCAGAGCATGGTGCTGGACACTGAGCTCACTCGGTGCCCAGGTCCGATGTCTCCAGTTCCAATAATATTTGGGAATGTTGGGAGTAGCCAGGACTTCCCCAGCCTCCACCCTCTTTCCCACCCTCCTGACTGCTGCTCCGACTTGAAAGAAAAATCAAATGACCTCAGATCATCTGACCTGGCGAGACGCATCAGCAAATACAGAACCTGTTATGAAACCTGGCTGGAGACTTCAGAGCTGGGCCCACCTCAGCCCTAATGTATTCCTCGGTGCGAGAGGAAACGCTTGTGGCCATGATGCGAAGGAATTATTGCCACTAATATCAAGAACTCCTGAGTTGACTAAATGCTTTGGAAATCTGGACTCTTGAACCGGCACACGGTGTGGTGATGTCATTGGAAGCGACCCAAGACCTACAGCTTAATTTTAGTAGTAGAAATCGGTGGGCAGGTCGGGATCCTGTTGAAACTGCTTTTCGTGGGCCTTCCCAGAGGCTGTTCTGAAGTTGCACGTTAGGCTGCAAAGTACAGGCTGGTCCTTCTGCAGAGCCTGAAGGCTGTCATTGTCCCCTGGCAGAGTCCCCATGTCAGGCTGAGCTGTCCCCCTGGGGGGTGGTGTGGCCAGCCTGGAAACGTATGGAAGCCACCAGCCGTGGGGCAGCCCGCGTGGCCTGGTTCTTCTGTTTGCAATCCTCCCTGTCGTGGATCAGGGATGGAGGAGTGCTTCCTAAATCCGACGGTGCGTTAGAGAACACTGTGAGATGCGGCTTGGCCAGAGAACACAGCACAGTCAGAATAATGAAATTGTTCTGCTGGAGGTAGATGCCCTCATTTCTCTGCTTGGCCGCCCACACGGGAAACGTGACCTTCTGCTCTTGTTTCTGGCCAGTCTCAAGAGTCGGTGCTTTGCCTGAAGGCCTAGGGCAGTTACACCTCATCCTGCTGGCCGTGCCTGTCTCATCAGTATCGCGACTTCATTATAAACAAACTCCAAGCCACTTCTTCCTCTCTGTTGGGACTCGGTGCTACCTGTCTGCCCTTTGCGCACCCCTACATCTCCCTGGAGACTGTGCTTCTGCTCAGGTGTCTTAAAGCCACCCAGTTCCTTCTCTTCTCAGAGAACTAAGAGCACCCCATGGGGGAATGTTGGAAGGTGGGATCCGCAGAGATGGGGCTCCTTCCCCAAAGTCGTTGATCAGTGTGATGGCACATAGTTAGGGGTGCTTGAGGCCAGATGAAGAAATCAAATATTTCTGGGGCTGGAGACATACAAAGCTTGCCTTGCATGTAGCTGACCCAGGTTCAAGCCCTGGCACCACACATAGGGTTCTCCAAGCACTTCCAGAAGTGACCCCTGAGTAAGTCCTGAGCATTGCTGGGTGTGCGCTAAAACCTTATACCACCCCCCCAATACCAAAATGTTCTGGGGACTGGAGAGGTTGTGCAGTGGGTGAGGGGCTTGCTCGCGGCTGATCCATGTTTTGTTTCCCAGCACCATGTACAGTGGCTAGAGCACTTCCAGAAGTGATCCCTAAGCAGAGAGCCTGGAGTAAGCTCTAGACATAGCCAGTGTGGTCCAAAACCCACCCTACCCTCCCCAAGAAATAAAAGGGTTCTAATCTACTTTATTTTGGGGGATAGGAGTTTTGACTGCCCAGCTGCTCACAAGGCACCCAGGAGGCATGGCGGGTTCTAGCCCTGGCCAGCCACCCCAGCAGAGCCTTGCAACAAGCCAGACGACCCCCTACTCCATGAGGGCCTCCGTTTTCCACATCCGGACTTCCCTCTCATCAGAACTCCACCCAGCAGACCAGCCTATCACAGCCTGGCTCATCAAGATCCACCCTGCAGCAGTCTTTTTTTCAATCCGGATCAGGTATGCTGAATCAGAGACTCACAGACATGGGGCAGAGCTGCTACTAGCTCTCCCTGTGCCCAGCCACTCACGAGGCGCCCAGGAGGGATGGTGGATTCTAGCCCTAGCCAGCCACCCCAGCAGAGCCTTGCAACAACCCAAACGATCCCCACTCCATGAGGGCCTCCATTTTCCACATCCGGACTTCCCTCTCATCAGAACTCCACCCAGCAGACCAGCCTATCACAGCCTGGCTCATCGAGATCCACCCTGCAGCAGTCTTTTTTAAATCTGGCTATGATAGGCTGGTCTGCTGGGTGAAGTTCTGGGCCAGATTTAAAAAAAGACTGTGGTTCCAAAAACCAAATGCTGAATTTAGAGATGACTACAAGAATATGCTACCAGCGCAGTTCATCAATAAATGCTGGGTTTAGAGATGACTACAAGAGTATGCTACCCGCACGGCAGAGCCTGGCAAGCTACCTGTGTCGTATTTGATATGCCAGATACCAGTAACAATTATAGACCTCATTCCTATGACCTGATGGAATGGTTTGAGGCTCTTTATGTTCCTGGAGCAAGCAGGTGCCCTTGGGCTCTACTAGCATGAGACAGGACATATGGAGATGTTACTGGTGCCCGCTCGAGCCAATCAATGATGAACGGGAAGACAGTGACAGTGACAGAGTTTCGACGGGCAGTACTCAGGGCTTACTCCTGGCTCAGTGCTCAGGGTTCACTCCTGGCAGGCTCAGGAGCACAGGGTGTCAGAGATTGAACCTGGGTTGGTCACTTGCAGGGCAAAAGACCCTACCCACTGTACTATCACTCCAGCCCCATGTAAACTGCTTTCGGTACTGTTTTCCCTCCTTCATTAGAAAGGGCGCCATCTGCTGCATGTCGGGATCAGTGCAAAGGAGGAACACCTCTTCCTGTACTTGAGTTCTCCCTGAATTCCTTCACTTGTATGTTTCACTTTCCTTTTTGAACTTGGGGATTACCCCTCGTGGAGCTCAGGGATTGCTCTTGGCTCAGTGCTCAAGGGATTATGCAGTGTGGAGGATCGATCCCAGGGTTCCTGCATGCAACACATTGGGCTTCAACCATAGGGGCCCAGGGCCCATGGGGTTCTATCTCAAGCTCTGCCTTAGAAGGTCTATGTGGCAGTGAAGACCTAAAGATAAAGCAGGTAAGGGTAATGCTGGCGCACGCCATTGGTGGTGCACACCTGAAGTGACTTAATCCACTTAATCCACAAATTGAAGCACCAGTGTCCATTGTGTGAAGCAAGGGGCTGGGGCAGACGCTGTGGAGAGAGTAGTGGAGCACATGGCCGCCATGTGTGGGGCCCTGGGTTTGGTCTCCGCACCTTCTCATCTCCTCCCACTGCGCTCCCCAAGCACCCAAGTAGCACTGGTGCCCCCTAGCACTATCACTCAACCTCTCCCTGCAGTTCTGGGTGAAGCACCCCCACAGAAAAGCAGGGGCATGGGAACACCTACCGTATTTACTGTATTTATTGTTTCTGAGGATCGTCTTTGTGGGAAATGGATTTGATAAGTCCTTGGCCAAGTAAAGGTGTATTCAGCAGGAACAGTCTGTTTCCTTCCCTCCTCCTTGTGTCCTCTGTCTGGTTCACTGCCCAGCTCATTGACGCTGGAAAGTGTCTGAACTATGGACCCTCGGAGGTCAGGTCGGTGCAGAACTGGACAATCTGGTTAGCTGGCCTGTAAGCGGTGACTCACCCCTCCCAGATGCAGAAACCATATCCTGGCCCCTGAGTTTGCTCTCGATTGACAGCGGGTGTGGGAAAGAGAGAAATGGCAGTTTTCCAGAACCTTCCTCCAAACTCATGTGCCCCAGATCCTCCAGCAGGACTCTGGTCCTCGGGCTGCATCCAGTGAGCTTGGGTGTTTCCAATTCTCGCGAGATGTTTCCAGTTCTCGCTGTTGGAGCTTTACGAGGTGAAGAGTCTCCCTCACTTGAGTGTCCATCATGTCCCCAGAGAATTCCCAAGTTCACATCCAGGGTGCTGCCTCCCCCATTTCCCTCCATTAATGACCTAGACACACTCTGCAAGCTGTTAGGGATTATTCTCTCTCGGCGTTGCCCTTCTCCGCCTGCAGCTCCCTACGTCTCAATCCTTGGATCTTTCTAGGACTAAAAGTAGGGTATTGGGTTTGGGGGTGGAGAGACAGGACAGAGGGTAAGGGATTGTCTAGCAGGAAGCTGTGGCTCCATCCTGGTTTGTATGTGGCATTGCAGATGGTTCCCCCAGCAACACTGGATGTGGACCACATCCTAAAACAAAGCTAGGTTGGAGGGAGGGGGAGAGAGAGAGAGAGAGAGAAAGAGAGACAGACAGAGAGAGAGAGAGAAAAGAGAGAGAGAGAGAGAGAGAGAGAGAGAGAGAGAGAGAGAGAGAAGAGAGTCACACCTGGCAGTGCTCAGGGCTTACTCCTGGCTCTGCACTCAGAAATTACTCCTGTGCTCAGGGGGACCATATAGGATGCCGGGATTGAACCTGGGTAGGCCACGTGCAAGGCAAATGCCCTCCCCACTGTACTATTGCCCCAGCCCCTAGAACAGAGTTGATACGGCACTTTCATGCAGCTAATGCATATTTGATTCCCCGGAACCGCCACAAGCATTGCTGGGAGCCACCCCAAACACAGAGCTAAGCACTCCTAGTCTTGCCCACCCACCCACCTCCCAAAACTACTCTTTGAAAGGCCAGAGGAACCCTTGGATCGTTGGGGTTTCTGGATGCCTCAGCCTGGCAGGTCTTTTGCTGCAGTGCAGGGAGGAGCAGTGGGCCCGGCCTCCCCTGGGGTGGTTTCTTCTGCTCTGAGCTGGTTGCTAAGGGCAGAGTGGGGTGAGAAGCCAGGCAGGAGCCCACTGAGCCTTCGAGTTGATGACCTTGGCTTTGGGTGTTTGGGGTGTATTTCCGCGCGTCTGTCTGGAGCGTTCCAGACAGACTGCTGCCAGAGCCAAGGCCATCAGCGCCCGGAAAGCAAAGCTGCTTCTTGCTCTGAGAGAGAAGCTGGCTCCCAGAGCATGTCGGTACTTGCCTTCTGTTTTCTCCATTGCTCTACACCCCAGTTCAGCCCTGGGGCCCCCTCTCCCAGAAGCAGGCGCCCTGATCCTGAAGCCCAGACATCCTCATGTATAAATCTTCCCGGTCCACCTGCAGCTCCTGTCCGCACTGGCCGGCTTCTTGGTTGCATGTGCTATTGCCCTAGCCTTTGGCTGGTCCACGACCTCTTGTGGGCTTGGAGGTTCCAGCCTGGGTCTTTTATTCCCTTGGTCTCTCTCGTTGCCTGCTTGCTCAGGCTTTATCCACGGGCATGAAGCCCTGACAGTGGTGCGTGAACAGCCGCCTCGCAACCCTTGCCGCCCTTGCTCTTCGTGATCAGAATCTTCTTTCTGAATGGGTACATGATCTTGTTTTCAGTGAGGCTTTCTCTAGAGTGGCTTTTTTGGACTCAGGAGCCAGCTCCAGAAACAGAACTAGCAAGGCCCAGAGCACGGATGAGCAGAAGTCCTAGTTATCCATCCCTTCCTTGACCTGGGAACCAAATTTTCCAATACCGTAATATATTACCATATGTTATGTTATATATTATAAGAGGACAAATTAATGCAACGGTGAGGGCCAGAGGGACTGTACAGGGGTAAGATACTAGCCTTGCATGCGGCTGATCTCATTCGATCCCTGGCACCATATATATTCCCGAGCACCAGCAGGGATCACTCCTGGGTACTGAGCCAGGAATAGCCCCTGACACTGCTTGATGTGGTCAACCTCCCCCTCCCCACGCCCCCCCCTCCCCTACATAACAGTTTCCTGGATGCTTGCCACTGTATAGTAACATAGAATATGGAATACAGTGGTCCAAGGGCAGGGGTTAGAAATAATTATTGCATTTATTAAGTATCTTAGACTGCCTAATATGCTGGAGCCATCTATAAAAAGTGTAGATAGCAATTATCAAGAGTTGTAGTGAAGATTAAAAGGCATCAAGTCACACCTTTATAGTTCCTGCCTGTTGGTAAGCCATCGATCAAGGCCTGCTAATTTTCCTTGAGGTATCTGTGGGAGAAACAGAATCATTACCTGAGGCAGATCCATACTTAGAAATCCATCTGAGAGGGGGCACACCTGGACAGTCCTGGGACATTTGGGGGTGGACAAGGGATTTGCGAAGGCTTCAGGGGCAGAAATGGACTTAGATTGTTCTGAGAATGTTCTTTTTTTTTTCTTTTTGGCAACTGGGGCATCTTATAGCTGAAAAAAAATGGAGCGAGAGATTGACCAAAGGGCTTTTTGGTTTTCCACATGTGCCTCATGAGCTTGGGCACAGCCATGGGAGGATCTGTCCCATCGCCCCTGTCACCAGGACCATGGAGTTAGAGAATAGTTATGCTTTGGGAACAGAACGGCCGCCCGTGGTGCCATGAGGGTCACAGCCATTCCGGGTGTCTGTTGGGGAAGGGCCAAAAGGAACCCCGAGCTCCTAGCACTGGATTGCAGAAGCGACATGCTCCCTTAGAGCCAGGCTCAGTTGATCACTTGATTACTTGAATCCCGTTATTCATCTATTTGCTCGAGCGGGCGCCAGTAACATCTCCATGTGACCCTATCACGTGCCACTGTAGCCCAATGGCATCTGGTTGCTTCAGGAATACGAAGAGCCTCAAACCATTCGTTCAGGGTCTTGACAAAGAAGTCTGACCATCCTGAAGGTGTGCGGCCACGTGATCTTTTGACGTCCTGTGGGATCCAGTCAGTAATCCAGTTGGTTATTCTCATCGGGTATAACCAAGCATGAACCCTCCAACCCAACACTCTCCAGGCACTGGGAATATGCTCTTGGGGTCTCTCTTCAGGGTCACCCCGCTCCCCCACTATCCCTCAGCAGTCCCAGCCATATCAGTAACAATGAGTAGCAGTAGTGGCGACAGGAAACGCCAGCAGTTGCACTTCCTTGGCAGTGCACAGTGCACTGGAGGGGTGACTGCAGCGCGCAGTGCACAGTGCACTGGATGGGTGACTGCAGCGCGCGCACAGTGCACTGATGGTGACTGCAGGCGCAGTGCACAGTGCACTGGATGGGTGACTGCAGCGGCGCAGTGCACAGTGCACTGGAGGGTGACTGCAGCTCGCGACACACGCCCTCTTCTTTCTCTCGGAACATCACCAAGCCGCCATCATCCCCTCCCAGCTCCCACGTCAGGAAGTTAAGACTTAGAGCAAGAATTTGGAAATAGTCAACGTCAGAGCAGGATTGAAATCGTTCCTCTTGTGCCATTTTGCCACTCAGGGACAGGCCCTGTGTGCAATTTCCTGTCTCTGATGAAGCCTGGGGGTGAGATGTTGGGGTTCAGGTAGATCCTCTCCTGCTCAGTTACTGAGAGCACAGTGAGGGCCAGGTCGGCCCCACGCGAGTTTCTTCCGGCTCCCTTTCAGAGGCGGGGAATAGAGCCATTAGAACAATCCCTCTTACAAACCCTGTAGACCTTATGGAATCAATTCCTTTAGGTCCTGTAGTCACAGGGAGGGGCGGGGGTGTTATTCCTGTTTCACTCAGGGAGGCTAAGGAAAGTTAGAGAACTTGCTGAAACCACCAGCCAATGTTTGGGTGCCTCTGGGTCCAGGACTCTCCCCCCCAACCCCCACATTCACATGCTTTTTTTCCACTCACTGTCCCTTTTCACTCAGGAAGACTCTGACTAGACCTCCGGTATATAGGTATATAATCTATATAATATAGGTCTCTAATGTATATAAAATAGGTCAACAAATCAAACATTTACCAACAATCCCGAACACATTTATTTTTTAAACAGCGGATAGAATAGGACAAGGGTTAAGGCACTCGCCTGGCTTGCAGCCAACTCAGGGTCTAAGGGCTGGAGAGAGAACAGCAGGAGAGTTCTCTACACACACAGCTATGCTTACAGCCAACCAGGTTTTCTCCCCAGAACCACATAGCGTGCCCCAAGCCCCATCAAGTGTAAGCCCCGAGCCCCACCAGACATGGCCCCCAAACAAAATCAAAACAAAATTGTGCTTACAGGCAAATAATTCCAATTTTCTGGGAAATAGAAAGATTTGTGGGTGGAATCATAAAGCCTGGGTCGAAGAGAAGTGGGGGATCAGCTATTAAATCCTTCCCACTCCACAAAGGTTTCGGAATGTCAAATGTTAAACTCTTCTGCATTCACTAGGAGCTTTCCCTTGAGGGTGCCTGCCCTGTCTGGGCCCGTCCTGGGCTCATTGGTATGTATCAAGCTTTCCAGAACCTTCAAAACTCTCCCAGCCTTTCCTTTTTAGGAAACAGACCTAAATAAAATGTGTCTGAGCTACCTGTGTTTTTTGATTTTTTGCCTTTTTCTAACCCCAGGGCCTCACCCCAGCCCCACTTTTCCCGAAGTAGAAAGACTTTTATTTTTTAAGAGCTTTTTTAAAAAAAGTGAAATAAAAGGGCTCTGGGGAGGAATGCCAATGACAGCAACGTCTCTGGGAAAATGAAGGGAAGGGAAATGCAGCCAGAGCCATTGATGTATGCTGAAACGTCCTCGCTGGAGATGATGATGACAAATTAGAATCGGCTCCCAGGGGGATCCGCGCTGCTGATGGGCCGTTTGACCCGTGGCTGGAGGTTGGCCCGCCAAGAACTGACCCCAAAGATGACAAGATGGTTTCAGTCGCCAGTCCTCATCAGCCTGCCGGGGCCCTGGGGAGGTAGGGAAGCCATAAAGAAGGATCAAAGATGAAGGCTGAGCTGTGCAGAGAAACCTGTTCCAGTCGCTCTGCTGCGGCTGCCCGGTAGACCTGCGGCTCTGTGGAGCTCGGCCTTTGCTTCCAGTCCGCAGGGGCGCGGCAGGATTTGCAGCCCCAACCCCCACGCCCACCCCTACCCCCTTGGCCTAACTGACTCTCCAGGATTCTCTGGGACCCGCAGCCTAGCCTGGGGGCCAAGCCCGGAGGGTGCGGCCGTGAAGGAGTAATGCTAGGCAGGAGGCAGGAGGGAGCTTCCCTCCTGAGTCACCCCCACATACCTGCTAGGAAGGTGCCTGGAGTCAGCTCAGGCCACAGGTCAAGGGCAGCCAGGGCTGGAGCTCCGTTCCTACATGCCTCAGTTTCCACTCTGAAACACACTTCCTGGTGGGAGTATAGGTGGTCCGCTCTGTTCCCTTCCCTGGTTATAGAGGAGCTAACCAGTGGCCCCTTTCTCCTCCCTCTCCACCCCGAGTCAGGATTGCTGTCAGCAGTGCAGAGACTGGCTCAGGACCAGGTTCCTGCCTAGACGCTATTTCACTTTCATCTCCATCTCCTTTCATTGCTGGTCAAGCTCAGCAATTCTAAACATCCTCCAGGGTTTGGTTTTCACACCGCTAAGGATCCAAAGACAATTATGTTTCGGGTAGAGTGATCATACAGCAGGTCAGGGGCGTTTGGCTTGCATACAGCTAATGCAGGTTTGATCCTGGCAACCGCCGTGCAGTCCTCCATCCCTTCAGGTGGGATCCTTGAGTGCAGAGTTAGGAGTAAGCCCCGATCACAGCTGGGTGTGGCCCCAAAATAAGGCATACATTGGGGCCAGAGCGATAGTCCAGCAGGTAGGGTATTTGCCTTGCACACAGCCGACCTGGGTTCGATTCCCGGCATACCATATGGTCCCCTGAGCACTGCCAGGAGTAATTTCTGAGTGCAGAGCCAGGAGTATTGCCAAGTGTGACCCAAAAAAGCAAAAAAAAGAAATGGCCTACAATGTCTTAGGAGGGATAGAGAGGAAACAGTCTGAGAATACACAGATTTTAAAACTCCACCTGCTACTTTGTCTCCCTGAACCACCCATTAATTGACAGAGTGAGGAGTGCCAAGGATCAAACCCAAGTCAGTCCTGTGCAAGACAAGTACTATCACTCTGGCCCTCCTCAGTAAATGTTGAGAGCAATAGGTGAGTTGGGAATGATAGCCTCTTCGTATTGCTGTGAGAAGAACAATAGGGAAAAACAGACACCTGTAAATATTAAAATCTCTTAGATGTTTCGCCTGAAGGCGAGGCACCAGTTAGATTGGGGAAACTAACCTGAGAAAGTGAGGAGGACCTGTTGACAGAATTAGTCATTGAGATAATTACCTTTGATGTGTTTTTCCCTCATGGGGATTCCTCAAATGGGACGCCGTGAGACATGTGGTACAATATAAGCATTGCTTATGGAGAGGTATCCTGTGCTTTGTAGGTCGTTTTGGACCATCCGACCCATGCTCATCAGCTTCCAGGCCACTGTCCACCAAATGTGATCATCAGTAGCGTCCCCAAATTCTGCTAAATGTCCCTGACAGTGGCGATGACAGTTGACAGTGATGATGACGTTGGTGGTCCCAAATCCTCCAGTGGGAACAGACTGTGACGATAGACATTATTGCAGTGCTTCCGGCAGAAAGCCTGCATTAGAGGAAAACAGCAGCAGAAGCAGTAATAGTAACTCAGGGAGTGGAACTGCAGTTGGGCTCTTTCCTCTGTCCAGTACACAGTTCCTCCTTTGAAAAGGCGAGCACAAACTGGCCAGGTCGTCATCAGATTTAACATTACACTGTCATTTCCTTGTTTCTTCACATGCTTCCTGATGTGGTTGTTTGTGCATTGTTGCACAAGGCTGAGATCCTCTGCTAATTGAATTGACCCACTTCACAGCTCCAGAAACATCACAAGGACAAAATCAGATTTGGAAATGGATTTGGAAAAATCCAAATGAAGATTTGCTAACGTGGCACTGTGGCCCTCGCCTGCGAGCTATTGGATTATGTTAGATGCCTGACCCCAAGGAGGCGATTAGCCTTCCTCTGGTGTACGAGTAATGAATAGCTCTCCAAAACCAATTAGCTCTAATTCTATCCAGCATTGCATTGGGGAACGTTCTGTTTAAGGGGAAGAAAACAACACTTTCCCTTGGAGATCTCTAATTAAGCTGTGATATTTGATGGGAACAATGGAGGGGAAAGCAGTAGACTTATCAATTGGCTCTTATTAGCCACACATAGAAAGTAAATGATGATGAAGTGTTCTGCACGCTGAAATTAAAGAAGACATCCATTCATCTTAAAGGTGTAGCAGACCAAATATGATGGCATTTTCAATGTAGATTCTGTTTTATGGGGCTATCACTCCAGGTAATCACCATTCCCATGGAAGATCATGTGTTTTTGTAGTTAGTTATTTATAGGAGAGTTGTGTGCCTGCCCCCTGCCCCTTTCTGAGTGTTTCCCCCTCAAATTGCCTTGAACTCAGAACCACTGGGATAGGTGTCTCCCTTCAATCTCGGCCATTGTTTTTGGGTTTCTTTTGTTTGTTTTTTTGTTTGATTTTGCTTTTTGGGTCACACCAGGCAATGCTGAGGGGTTACTCCTGGCTCTTTGCTCAGGAATTACTCCTGGCAGTGCTCGGGGGACCAGATGGGTTGCTGGGGATTGAACCTGTGTTGGTCGTGGTGCAAGGCAAATACCCTACCTGCTGTGCTATCACTCCAGCCCCTCGGCCCTTGTTCCCCCATGCCTTACGCCCACTGTCCTGCTGAAGATAACATCCAGAAACCTTGGTCCCCTTCTAGCACAGTGGTTGATGGACCAGGGTTATCTACGAGAATTTGAGCACAGGTCATCAGGATGCTTCACCATTTCTTGCAGAAGATTTTGTTGCTGGATTTCCTATGACAATTTTTTTTTTTTTGGGTCACACTCGGCAATGCTCAAGGGTTACTCCTGACTCTGCACTCAGGAATTACTCCTGGCGGTGCTCAGGGGACCATATGGGTTACTTTCCTGTCCCTCTGGGACTCCGATGATTCTTATGTTGTTCCGCCTGGCTTCATCCCATTGTTCTCTGTTCCGTTGCTGATCCATTTTCCTATCTTTTTCCATCTTATGTAGTTCTCTGAGTGCTTTCTGCAGCTCATCTTCAGTCTCACTGATTCTCTCTTCCGCTGCTGTCATCCTACTGTTGAGAGCCCCGATTGTGTTTTTCATTTCATCTACTGAGTTTTTTAAGCGATAATATTTCTCTTTGCATGGTTCTCATTTCTGCTCTCATTTCCTCCCGTAGTTTATTGACTGCCCTTTCAACTGCTTCGTTTATGTTCTCCTGTATTTTATTGGACATCTGCTCAATTTTTTTCGTTGAGCTCCTTAAACATCCTACCAATTTCCTCTCTAATTTCATTGTCAGAGTGATCATGCACATCTGTATTCTTTTTTGATTCTTCACGGTCAATTCCTTCATCTGTTCTTCGAGCTGGGGATCTGCATTGTTTTCCCATGGTGTTGTGGTGTTCAGGGATAGATTCCTCTAGTGTACTGTTTCTTTTTTCTTGAGGGTATTACCTTCCCTTGGTGTTGAATTTTCTAGTTTTAGTATTAATAAGCACCTGCCCGGCCAGCCGCACACCCCAGGGACTCTACCTGAGATGCAGACAGGCTGGGGTGAGAGTTCAAAATGACGGTTTACTTCCGGTTCCGCTCGGACTTCTGGGGGTTGTAGTTCCACCTTCTGCCGAGACCTGGGGCTCTACCACTGGCCACGCAAGGGGACCATATGGGATGCTGAGGATCGAACCCAGGTTGATGGTGTGCGAGGCAAAAGCCCTACCCATTTGCTATCGCTCTGGCCCTCCTATGACTCTTTTTTACCTTGAGTAATCTCCTGAAGCAACAGAGAGGGACTTGGTGGTGTTATTTCACCTCCAATTAAATAGACTTGGGATAAATGACTTGGGATACACCTAAGCAGGATTTGCTTGTCTTTAGCTTTTGATTGTTTGTGTTCACTGTCCTCCTACAGCTAGCCAAAAAAGATCCGAGAGAAGTTCAACCGGTACTTGGACGTGGTGAACCGGAATAAACAGGTGGTGGAAGCATCCTACACGGCTCACCTGACCTCTCCCCTCACGGCCATTCAAGACTGCTGCACTATCCCACCATCCATGATGGAGTAAGTCGCACCAGGTCCAGCTGCTGCTGGCACCCGAACAAAACTCCTTCCACTTGTCTGCCAGATATGTATTGGCTACTCCGTGAACAGTAGCTCTGCATTCAGTAAGCCTTTGTCTTTGACATAAACCCATCATTTGTGACTAGGTATTCTCCATCCATGAAACTCCTAAACAATCTCTGTCCTCCCTCCTCACCCCACCCTTTCTTTTCTTTTACTAAGTTTAGGTTCAGAGAGATCAGATGTGGGGCTGGAGTGATAGTACAGTGGGGAGGGCATTTGCCTTGTAGGCAGCTGACCCAGATTTGATCCCCTAGCGTCCCAGTAGGTTCCCCCCAGCACTGCCAGGAGTGCTGAGCCGGGGGTTTTGGGCCACGCCCTGAGCATCACCCAGTGTGGCCCAAAAACACAAAAAAGAAGGGGCCGGAGCAATAGCCCAGCAGGTAGGGCATTTGCCTTGCACGTGGCCGGCCTGTGCCGGCCAGGGTTTGATCCCTGGCATCCCATATGGTCCCTTGAGCACCGCCAGGAGTGATTCCTGAGTGCAGAGCCAGAAGTAACCCCTGAGCGCCGCCAGGTGTGACCCAAAAAAGCAAAAAATAAATAGATAGATAGATAGATAGATAGATAGATAGATAGATAGATAGATAGATAGATAGATAGATAGATAGATAGATAGATAGATAGATAGATAGATAGAACATCTCTTAAAAACACAAAAAGGAGGGAGGGAGGGAGGGAGGGAGGGAGGGAGGGAGGGGAGGGAGGGAGGAAGGAAGGAAGGAAGGAAGGAAGGAAGGAAGGAAGGAAGGAAGGAAGGAAGGAAGGAAGGAAGGAAGGAAGGAAGGAAGGAAGGAAGGAAGGAAGGAAGGAAGGAAGGAAGGAAGGAAGGAAGGAAGGAAGGAAGGAAGGAAGGAAGGAAGGAAGGAAGGAAGGAAGGAAGGAAGGAAGGAAGGAAGGAAGGAAGGAAGGAAGGAAGGAAGGAAGGAAGGAAGGAAGGAAGGAAGGAAGGAAGGAAGGAAGGTAGGTCGATCAAATGTTTTGATCAAAGATCAAAAGAGTCCCTGAGTCAGAATATTGAAAATAGTTTGTCTTGTACAACTAAGTCATGAATCAGACAGTTCTTTCTGATTTGGGATAATTTGCTTAATTGAAGAGAAGGCTTTTTGTCCTTTACAGGAGCTACAGCCAGTCCTAGTTCTTATTTTAGAGACCATCTTCAATACTGTCAAAGGAAAATGTGGTTTCTAATGCTATTGAAACCAAACTGGTATACTGTATAGTGGAGCTTTTTTTTTCATTTTTAACATGTAGGACCAGTGATATTTATATGGGGAGAACTTTCAGGTCATGTGTTGCTAAAATTTAGTGTAGGGATCGGAGTGATAGCACAGCAGGTGGAGCACTTGCCTTGCATGCAGCTAACCCGGGTTCGATCCCTGGTATCCCAAATGGTTTCCCGAGTACTACCCAGAGTAATTCCTGAATGCAGAGCCAGGAGTAATCTCAGAGAATTGTGAGGTATGACCCAAAAAAAGCCTAAATAAATAAATAAAAATTGCATGGAACCATTGCTTGTCTAGAGGTGCAGAGAAGTTAACTCTCGAATTCGATTTGACCTCTCATTAGCTACAAAGCCTTAATCAAGTGCTAGTATTTATTTTTTGTGAAGTTTGTTGCTGAATAATCTTTATCATAGTATACTGATAGTTGAAGTCGTTTTAGAAAGATAGCCTGATTTAAGCATCATGATTTAAGCATCATGCGCATGTAAATGGTCCCACAATTACAAATGTTTTGTTCCTCTTTTGCACTTAAGTGTGCTCTGGAGAGAGAACAAAGCATGCACTCTCCCAGCTGGGATGTGAAGATATGCCTTTCTCCCTCACCCTGCTGCTGGAAACACTCGTCCTTTCCTACTTCAGTTGGTAGCAAAAGCCACTAGGAATGGGGCTGTCTGGGTGTGAATCCTACCCGAGCTCTCAGAATTCAGAGGGCCCCTGGGCATTGGATGTCTTTGGGACTCCCCAGCTTCTTCTCTAAAAGAACAGTGCTCAGGACCTCACAGGGTCTGTGAGCCACCAGTGAGATCAGTGGGGAAGTGCTTGATGAACAGGAAGGTGCTGAGCAACTATTAGTCCTAGTATCAGTCTGAGCACTTCATTAAAAAATAATGCTTTTAGTCTAATCAAAGGTGGTGTCCTTTTCATTGTGGCGATATCATTGAAATGTGTGTGAGTTATAGGTAGAGAATACAACTGGGAATTTGTATGGCCTGGGAAGGATCTTAAGAAGACTCCCATCTGCCACTGTACATAGACACAGCTGGTTTTATTCTCATAATGAAACTTTCAAATTCAGCTTTTACAGTAGTCATTTCTGTAATATTTTGTAATATTAGGAAGTTTAACTGCCAAGCCTTATACTTCTATCTCTAGAACTCCCCAATCATACACACACACACACACACACACACACACACACACATTCATTCTCTCTTTCTCTCACACACTCACAAACATATTCATTCTATTTTTCTCTCTATGTCTCTCTTTGTCTCTCTCTCATACACACATATACACACGCAGCAATCATCAATCTTTATTTTGTATCTAAGAGCTTGGATTGTTGTTGTGTTATGTTTCTTTTTTCTAACTTTATTTAAACACTGTAGTTTACAAAGTCACTCGTAATACAGTTGTTTTGGACATTTCAGCCCTAGTCTTACCACGAATGTTACCTTCCCTCCATCATCCCTGTTTCCCACCCATCCTCCAAGCAAACACAAATAATTATTTCATATTCCTTTGTAATAACAAAATGGTAAATTGAATTGTCAAAAAGATTTCCATAAAAGAAACTTTGTGAAATTGTTATCTTACAGTTGTGTTATCTAAGTCATTGTCTGAGGATTTACAGAGCTGTTTGTCGCTAGTTGAGTTTTCTGTGATCTTGTTCTCAGTTACTGAGCTTAGTGGGATTCTATCCCACTTGCCCGCCTAGTTTTCTGCACTAGGATATTTCTCTGGCTTGAAGTCTACTCCGTCCGTTCCGAGATCAGCTGTTTACACCATGAAGGCTGTGGACGAGGTGCGGCAGCCGGGCTTCAGCAGTGAGGAGCGTGTGGGACTGAGTGGAGGTCGGGGGAGTCTGTCTGCCCCTCTGAGAAGGCCCCAGAGCTTTCAGCCCAAAGTCAGCTGTACCTGGGGCATGGTACAAGTGTACCCGTAAGGTCCAGCTGTGTTGTTATACTTGGGAATAATAGTGGGCAAATTCTTTTCTTTTGTATTATCGCCTACCAAAGTTTCTTTCTGCAACCATCCATTACCATTTGCAAATAGTAGGTGTGTTTCCGTGGACCGACTCTTTAAATAATACTGCATTGAGAACAGAGGTACTGATAGATTTTTCAAGTTCATGTTTTTATTTTCTGCAGATAACTACCCCAGAGTGGAATGCTTGGACCCAATGGGAGTTGTGTTTGTGATTCTCTCCATGCTGGTTTCCGTTGTGACTGTTTGCATTCCTACCCAAGATGAGTGGGATGGGCCCCTTTTTTCCCCCCGCCTCCCCAAAGGTTGCCATTATTTGTTTTTCTGATTTTTGCCAGCCTATTAAGTATGAGACATCTGGTCCTTGGGATTTGTGTTTCCCTGCGGTCAGTGGTGTAGAGTACCTTTTCATTTGGTTAACATTTATTTGTTGGCAATCCATCTGCTATCATTTATCTCTTGATCAGCCATTCATCATCTTTGGGAAAATGTCTGTTCAGATCCTCTGACAATACTCTAATCAGATCGGCTGTGTCTTCACTCATGAGCATGATTTCTTTACATATTTGACCTAGTGACCCCTGATCAAGTATTTGCTTTGCAGTCTTTTCTCCATTCCATATATCCTTTTGTTTTGCTGGCCGTTCCTTTTCTAGTATGGGCATCAATAACTAATATAACGGACACATAACTAAATATGGCTTCAGGTTTTGGCAACCTTATCCCTCTTATCTAAAAAGCAGGAGTGCAGTTGGTGGAGGGTGCTGTTGTTCTTTGTTGATGTTGTGTTGTCATTTTAATAGAAATGTTTATTGGAAAGTAGAAGTGAAAGAAAAAGAGACTCCCCAGCTAGGAAGCGACTTAGTATAGAAATCAGTTCGGGTGCAGATGTGCTCTGAACCAAAAAGGAGAAAATCTTTTTTTAAAGAAATATAATCTCAGAAACTTTAGAAATGGGGGCCGGAGCTATAGCACAGCAGGTAGGGCGTTTGCCTTGCATGGCCAACCCAGGTTCCATCCCCAGCATCGTATATGGTCCCTGAGCACCGCCAGGAGTAATTTCTGAGTGAAGACCCAGGAGTAACTTATGTGCATCGCTGGGTGTGACCCAAAGAGCAAAATAAATAAAAAAAGAAGAAAGAAACTTCAGAAGTAACTTAGCAGTTTGCCTCTTTCTTTCCCTATGTCTTTTGGCCCTCAGAAAAAATGGTTACTCCCTTAACTTTTTCCTCTGTTGCTGAGTAGGAACAGAAGCTTGCTAAACAGTGCAGAGAAGCGATAAAAGCAGACCTCAAAGACAGAAGAGCAGAAATACTGGAAGATGAAGCAGAAGCCGGGAAAAGTATTCGCACTGCCCGCCTGTCCTTCGCCAACTATAAGACCAAGATGACTGCCCTCCGACGCCCTGATGGATCTATCACATCTTCCAGAAAGGCAATGGAGAAGATTATCCAGGACTTCTACTCAAATCTCTTTGATAGCCACATCCACCTGCCCACATACCAAATTCCACAGGATGGATACGTCATTCCCAACGTTCTCCCTTCTGAAATCCGACATGCCATCTCGTCGGTAAAGAAGGGAACAGCACCAGGCCCAGACAAAGTCAGACCCGAACATCTGAAGAATCTGCCGTCGGTGCTCATCAATACACTAGCTCGGCTCTTCACACGCTACCTGTCCGAATGCAAGGTGCCCTCCCAATGGAAAACCAGCAGGACAGTTCTACTGTTCAAGAAGGGAGACATTCATGACATCGGCAACTATCGCCTCATCTGCCTGTTGTCTGTCATCTACAAGCTGTTTACACGAAGTTATCCTGAACAGGATTAGCAGAACACTAGATGAAGGACAACCATGCGAGCAAGCAGGTTTCCGGAAAGGATTCAGCACAATCGACCATATCCACACAGTAACCAAGCTCATTGAGGTTTGTAGGGAGTACAAGATGCCGCTCTGTCTCACGTTCATTGATTTACAGAAAGCCTTTGATTCTGTGGAAACTGAAGCAGTCATCGAAGCCCTAGTCAAACAGGGTGTTCAAACCCAATACATCAAGATCCTTCGTGAGCTGTATTACGGATTCACCACCAGGATCTCACCATTCTACAAAGAAGTGATCATTGATGTCAAAAGAGGGGTTCGACAGGGTGATACCATCTCACCAAAACTCTTCAGTGCCACCCTCGAGAACATCATGAGACAATTAGAATGGGAAGGAATGGGAGTGAAGATAGATGGTCGGCAACTACACCACCTCCGCTTCGCTGATGACATCGTTCTAATAACACCAAACATTAGCCAAGAGGCACAAATGCTGGCTGACTTTGACCGAGAATGTGGAAAGGTAGGTCTACAGCTGAATCTGAAGAAAACTATGTTCATGAGAAATGAACTAGTTCCAGAGGCCCCATTCTCTCTCAATGGAACAAACATCTCTGAATGCAACAGTTATGTGTATCTAGGTCGAGAAGTCAACATGATGAATGACCTAAAACCTGAGCTGCGCAGGAGGAAGAGAGCGGCATGGAATGCCTTCAAAGGCATCGAAGAAATAGCTAAAAGGACAAAGAACCTCCGGCTCGGGCACATCTCTTCGACTCCACAGTTCTCCCTGCATTAACATACGCCTCAGAGACCTGGGCCCTACGAAAGCAGGGATGAGAATGCTATTCGGGTCTCCCAGAGAGGCATCGAAAGAGCTATGCTTGGAATATCACGTCTCACTCAAGTGAGAGAAGGAATCCGGAGTTCTGACCTATGTCGTTATTCCAGAATCAGGGACGCTGTCTTGTTTGCCAAGGCATCGAAAATCAGATGGGCTGGACATGTAATGCGATTTGGAGACAACTGCTGGACTAGAGCCGTTACCGACTGGATCCCTTGGGATGTCAAAAGATCACGTGGCCGCCCACCTACAAGATGGTCAGACTTCCTTGTTAAGACCCTGAAGGAACGGTTTGAGGCTCTTCATATTCCTGAATCAACCAGATGCCATTGGGCTACATTGGCACGTGATAGGGTCCAATGGAAATGTTACTGGCTCCCGCCGAGCAAATCGATGAGTAACGGGATTCAAGTGATCAAGTCAAGTGCTGAGTAGGAGTGAATGTGTCACATTCTCTGTCTCCCTTCACTTCTGGACAGGGTAGTTGGCACCCATTCAAGTTTCCCATAGCACCCCATCTTAAACTTGTGTCCAATCACCGCTTGTTGAAATCTGAATTGATTTGAATATGGGCCTGAGTAAATGGACGTTCTCCTCTCAAGAAATGTAAGTGTGGGCCGGAGAGATAGTACAGGGGTGCTTGTGTTAAGGCGTGCGCCCAACCTCGCTCCGATCCCTAGCACCCTGAACAACTGTCAGGTGGGCCACAAAAGACACTTGTATCACTTGTCTTCCCATTGGTCATCATTTTGCTCGAGTGGGCAACAGTAACATCTCCATACGTCCTGTCCATGCTAGTGTAGCGCAAGGGCATCTGCTCGCTCCAGGAAAACGAAGAGCCTCAAACCATTCATTCAGGTCATGGAAATGAGGTCTATTATTGTTACTGTTTTTCACATATCAAATACAACATGGGTAGCTTGCCAGGCTCTGCCGTGCAGGTGGGATACTCGGTAGTTGGTAGGTTCTCAGTTCTTCCATTTACTGATGAACCACATGAAATGAGGAGAGCCAGTAGCAACTCTGTCCATGTATCTGTGTCTCTGGTTCAAGCATACCTGGGCTTGAAATAGACTTCTCTATACGGTGGGGCTCTGAGAAGCCTGGCTTGAGATCAGCTTTTCTCTTGGGTAGAGCTCTGATGAGTTGTGGAGTCTGGATGTTGAAAATGGCTGCCATCATGGTGTGGAGGTTCCTCTGGCTTCTTCCGAGGCTCTATTGGGATGGCTGGGCAGGGCCAGAACCCAACCTCCCTCCCAGATACCTCATGATCAGCTGAGCCCAGGGAGGGCCAGCAGCAGCTCTGTCGTGTTTGTCTTTGTCTCTGGTTCAAGCATTCTTGGGCTTGAAATAAGCAAGGAGAAGAAATTTAAATATTGATGAGGAGGAGCAAATGCTAAACAAAATGTATAGTCAAATATGTTTATGAGGGTAATATATAAAGACATTGTGCCATTCAAAAGGAGAGAACCTTGTAAATGTTCCAGATATCTTAGCAGGATGAGTTTTGGAAATGACTCACACCCATAAAAATTCCCATGCCTAAAGTTCATGAAAGGAAAGTCATCGGAAGCTGAGAAGAGCTTCTTCCGCTGACTCTGAGACTGGCCACGCCTGTAATCACCCTGCATCAGGGTAGGGAGGCCTGACAGCTATGGGGCTCAGAGCATGCTTGTTGGTCCTGAAGTGGCCGTGCACATTCATCCCAGGATCTTTGCTCTGTTGATTTTGCTCTTCAGGACTTCCTCTTCTTTTTGCTTTTTTGAGGTGTTTGGGCCACACCAGGCAGCACTCTGGGTGTGCTTAGTCAGGGGTACTAGGGAGTGACCTCTCGCACTGCTCGGGGTACCAGAGGTGGTGCTGGGGGATTGAACTGAGGTCAGCAAATGCAAGTCAGGTGAGGTCTGACTGAGGTCTTCAAATGCGTCTTGTCTTGCCCCCCATACTCTCTCCCTGCCCTTTGGCTTTTTTAACTGTGTTCTGGACAACATCTTGGGAATCCCAGCTGGCCTTGTGGGGGCCCTGGGCTAAGTCAGGTGTGCAAAGAGGCTGCCTCACCTGTCAGGCTGGACTCGAGTCCTCAGTCATAGTATTGACAAAGCCAAGAGCTGTCCTGTGGGGTGAATCTTTGTTTCCTAGGTCCTTCTCAGTGACCAGACATAGCCAGAGTGTCAGGGGAGGACATCGTGCTCTCAGACCGAGTCCTCGTGACTCCCAGTTGTGACCCCTTCAGGGAAATGCTTGTGGAAAGTTATGGAACAAGTTTGAGCTGATGCCTTCGTAGTTATTGACTAAACAAAAACACCTTGCAAATGTCATGCCAGGTCTTCCCAGGGAAGTCGCAAGTTCTTCCCGGGTAAGAACCCTCAGTAGCTTGTATTCCAGTGCTCACATTATCCTCTGTTAAAAGACACTAATTTTTTTCTGCTTTGGCAGTAACAGTTTTTCGTTCAAATACATATACTTAAATGTAAAAGTGGATGGAAGGAGAACTTAGTGGGCTGAGCACATGCTTTGCTGGTGGGTAGTGCAGGATGGTTTCCCCCCCACCCACCTACCCTCTGGCCCCGGAGCAATGCTGGGTGTGGACTACAGAAAGCTGAATTAATTTAAATGAAAATATAAGGTAGATGTCAGTAGTATTTTAAAGGCGCTAGCTAGAATAATGACTGAAGTTTATCAAAAGTGGATTCAGGATCATTGCTGAAATCATTTCAAAAGGCAAACTCTTTAGAGTCCTATAAAACAGGCTCTTAATATCCATGAAATTTCTTTGACCACAGGCATATGGATTCATAGTGTTTTTTGAAAAATTGATATAAGGGATATGAGAGTCACAGACATGGGGCAGAGCTGCTACTGGCTCTCCTTGTGCCCAGCTGCTCACGAGGTGCCAGGAGGGATGGCGGGTTCTAGCCCTGGCCTGCCACCCCAGCAGAGCCTCACAAACCCAAATGACCCCCCCTACTCCATGAGGGCCTCCATTTTCCACATCCGGACTTCCTCTCATCAGAACTCCACCCAGCAGAAGAGCCCATCACAGCCCGGCTCGCGCGGCCCTAAGCGGCTGTGCGGTTCATCAATAAATGCTGGATTTAGAGGTGACTACAAGAGTATCCCACCCGCACGGCAGAGCCTGGCAAGCTACCCGTGTCGTATTTGATAGGCCAAATACCAGTAACAATTATAGACTTCATTCCCATGACCTGATGGAATGGTTTGGGGCTCTTTATGTTCCTGGAGCAAGCAGGTGCCCTTGGGCTCTGCTTGCATGAGACAGGACATGTGGAGATGTTACTGGTGCCCACTCGAGCCAATGGATGATGAATGGGAAGACAGTGATACAGTGATATAAGGGATCCCCAGGCTTAGTTTTTTTTTTAAAAAAAAAACTCAGTCCCTGCCCTATGCTACCAGCACTCCTAATTTCTTAATCTAGGGTCCTGACCCCATATGAAGGGGGAGGGTCACATACTTTTTCCTGTTTTTTAGTTTTGTTTGTTTGTTTTGGGGCTATACCCAGCAGTGCTTAGGGTTTACTCCTGGCCCTGAATTCAGGGGATAACTCCTAATGTTGCTTGGGGAACCATATGGGATGCTTGGGATCAAACCCAGGTCAGCCACATGCAAGGCAAATACCCTCCCCATTGCTCTGGCCCAAACAGGCTTTGATTTTCTTTTCTTTTTTTTTACCAAGTAAATACGTTAAGATACATAGACTTGATTAAAAAACAGATACAAAACAAAAACTTAGAGTGCCCACACAGCAGAGCCTGACAAGCCTTCTGATATGCCAAAAACAGTAACAATAATAAGACCTCATTCCCATGACCTGAGCGAATGGTTTGAGGCTCTTCATGTTCCTGGAGCAAGCAGAGGCCCTTGGACTATACTAGCACGCGACAGGGGACAAATGGAGATGATACTGGTGCCCGCTAGAGCAAATCCATGAACACGGGAAGACAAAGATCCGTATCACTGTCTTCCCATCATCATCGATTTGCCGCCGAACATCCCAATGCCTGTCTCAGCTAGTAGGCCCAGGGCATCTGCTTGCTCCAGGCTATAAAAGCCTCAATCCACCGGAATGAGTCATAATTACTGGTATTTGGCATATCACACGGGCTTGCCAGGCTCTGCCGTGCAGTACAACTCTTGTAGTCATCTCTAAGCCCAGCATTTATTGAGACTGCGGCCGCTTGCGGCCAGATAGGCTGGTTTGCTGGGTGGAGTTCTGACGAGAGAAGTCGGTGTGGAAGCTCGATATGACAAGACAAATGATACAAGTGATAAGATGTAATCTTAAATTTTTTTTTCAGTGATATCACTTAACCCAGCTATATTCTGAGCAGGGAGTTGGTTTATTCCTGTCCTGTGATTAATCCCATCCTCTGGGGACTTTGGGCCACTTGGGAGAGGCGCACAGGAACCTGACTGTGGGGGGAATTGGTCAGAGAGGGAGGGAAGGCAGAGAGACCCGCCATCATGCCCATGGACTGTATCTGGCATATGAGTATGTTTGCCTCAGCCCTACCAGGTGTTTTGTTTATTTAGGGGGTTTTGTTTTGTTTTATTTTTTGTTTGGAGCCACAACCCAGCTATGCTCAGGGCTTACTCCTGGCTCTGTGCTCAGGAATCATTCCTGACAGGCTAAGAGACCATACCGAGTGCCAGGAATTGAACCCAGGTCAGCTGGATGTAAGATAAGTGCCCTACCCACTGATCTATCTCTCGGCCCCCCACACCCACAAGTGTTTTGTAGGCCTTACCTTTTCTAAAAAACCCAGTTTCTGTCCTAAAACCAGAAGATGTGGCAAGTGTGGGTTCATGTTTCTCTTGGGTGTCCATCAGGTTTGGGGAGGAACAGCTCCCTGGGTGTCCATCAGGTTTGGGGGAGGAACAGCTCCCTGGGTGTCCATCAGGTTTGGGGGGGGAGGAACAGCTCCCTGGGTGTCCATCAGGTTTGGGGAGGAACAGCTCCCTTGGGTGAAGCCCAGGGCAGGACTCCATCTAGCACCCTAGTTTGTTTGTTTGCTTTTTTGGGTCACACCCAACGTTGTTCAGAGGTTGGTTACTCTTCGCAGTACTCCTGGCATATGGGATGCCAGGAATCGAACCCGGGTCGCTCACATACAAGGCGAATGCCCTCCCCGCTGTACTGTCGCTCGGGCCTTAGATGCACCTAACCCTCCCCTTCAGGGTGTATTCCTGGTTCTGTACTGGTGGATCACTCATGTGGGAGCCATAGGAAGGCCAGGGATTGAACCCGGGTTGGGTGCGTGTAGGTAAGTGTCTGAGCCACTATACTGATGCTCGGGCCCCCCACGTTTTACTCTTTTCAGTCTTTGGAATAGAACCAGTGCACAGGGAGAACCGGGAGGAAGCTCTGGGAAGATGAGATTAAACTGGAGTCCAGCACTGTTCACTGGCCAGTGGGGTAGGAAATGGGTGGGAGGCCTCTGCCAGAGCCAACAGAAGCAGCTTCCTTTATTTGTGGCTCTCCAGCTCATTCACTCCCAGTCATCAGGGGTTTCTGAGAGTCCCGAATCCGAATCTCCTGGAACTGATGGCAGATTGGATTCCTGCTATTTCACATTGGGGCCGGTGGGGTGGAAGGATGGACATCTGGGGAGATGGACACAGACCTGCGGGGAGAAGGCCATGGTGCTCGTCTCTCCGGAGACCCCAGACTTTATTAGGCCCGGTGGCCTCTGCTGAGAGGACCCAGATGATTTCAGGAGTGGGTCTGTCACTCAGTCTCCCGGGTATCGTGCAGCGTCTGAGGGATGTGCACAAGTTGAGATGCTAGCACAGGCTTGTGGTGGCGGCGCTCACCAGATAACTAGATGCTGTCGTCATTCTCTATTAGTCAGTGTTCTCCGGGCCTCTCTGGATCAGCGGGAAGAATGATATTATCCAGTGTAGGCTACAGAGGAGAAATCATTTGTTTCTGCATCCATATGAAATTAAAAGATCGGGGCAGAGTGATAGTACAGTGGGAAGAGCATTTTCCTCGCACATGACCAATGCAGGTTCGATCCTCTCAGCATCCCCTCTGGTCCCCTGAGCACAGCCAGGAGCAATTCTTGGATGCAGAGCCAGGATAAACCCTTGAGCATCGCGGGTGTGACCCCCAAAAAAAAACCAAAATAAACATAAAAAGGTCATTGCTGAGACCAGCCAAGAATTGCTGGATGTGACCCCCCCTCTCAAAAGGAACAAAATAAACATAAAAAGCTCATTGCTGAGACCAGGTGGGCATCGCCAGATGTGACCCCCTCCCCAAAAGAAACAAACAAACAAAAAAGAATACAAAGATCATGGCTGAGACTGGGCATGTGTCACGGCACTGGAGCCCCTGGATTCCAGTCCTTGACAGCAAAAACAAAAGAACAAGATTCTTCATAGAGTGGTTTAAGAAAGAAGCATGTCAGCTGGTGTTGGGAAAGGAAAATGACCTGGATCTGTGGGGGGTGCGGATACAGGTGGGTTGGGAGTGCGGGGGAGGTTGAGCACTTGAGTGGGGCCGGGGAGAGGTGTCTGTGAACTGGGTCACATCAGAGAAGTGCCCGGACCTGGAGGGAAGAGGCCGAACCGTATTCAGGAAACTTGAGTCCTAGAGATGAGCAAAGCAGTGTTTCCAGGGCACAGTAAGGCTGGAAGCCACGGTTACAACAGCAGGAGTGTGGCCCGTCTGAGGACAGGCAATGCTGTAGGAAGGTTGAAGGATGCTAGAGAAAAGGAACATACTTCTCTCCCGTCTCTTCATAATCTCTGCATCATCGATCCTCGAACACTGCTTATTTGAGATGTGGTGGGTGTGGGGGTGAGGGTGACATCCAGTGGTGCTCAGGGGGCTGCTCCGGCTTGCTGTTTGGGGGGTCGCACCTGATGGTACTTGGAGCCTCAGTGACAAGCGCTGCTCTCCCACCTGACCTGCGCTGCGTGTGTTCCAGCCCAATGAGCCATCTCCCTGACCTGAGAACCCTGATTTTGACAAAGGGAATAAAAAGGATGAAACATCTGCTGGGCAGGCATTTAACCTTCAAGCATGGATGCGCTGGTAGCGACAGTCTGGGTTCATTTGCCGGCCTGGGCCCAGGGAGCTGGGGCGTCAGCAAAAGCGGGCTCCTGTGGTGATGGAACTGTGCACCTGCTGATCCTAGCTCCCAGGAGCCGGCATGCTGTGTGCCCTCCATCTTGCTCAGCTGCAGGGATCCTGCCTGCCTCAGCCGTGCTTTCTGTGTGTCAATATTTGCTCATGGGGTTAGGACCTGGGCCAGACCTGATGTTTGTCTTTACTATTGGGAACTGGGTAGTGAGAGGTCAAAACCTTTCAGCCCTTTGAGCTTTAGGCAGATTTAGGTACTTGTCTGACCCTTTCCTTTTCTCTTTCTTCTCTTTCTCCTTCCTTCCTTCCTTCCTTCCTTCCTTCTTCCTTCCTTCCTTCCTTCCTTCCTTCCCTTCCTTCCTTCCTTCCTTCCTTCCTTCCTTCCTTCCTTCCTTCCTTCCTTCCTTTCCTTCCTTCCTTCCTTCCTTCCTTCCTTCCTTCCTTCCTTTCCTTCCTTCCTTCCTTCCTTCCTTCCTTCCTTCCTTCCTTCCTTCCTTCCTTCCTTCCTTCCTTCCTTCCTTCCTTCCTTCCTTCCTTCCTTCCTTCCTTCCTTCCTTCCTTCCTTCCTTCCTTCCTTCCTTCCTTCCTTCCTTCCTTCCTTCCTTCCTTCCTTCCTTCCTTCCTTCCTTCCTTCCTTCCTTCCTTCCTTCCTTCCTTCCTTCCTTCCTTCCTTCCTTCCCTTCCTTCCTTCCTTCCTTCCTTCCTTCCTTCCTTCCTTCCTTCCTTCCTTCCTTCCCTTCCTTCCTTCCTTCCTTCCTTCCTTCCTTCCTTCCTTCCTCTCCCTC
>JAJIBD010032192.1:0-23023 GCA_021461705.1 Cryptotis parvus
TTACAATTACAAAGATATACAATTAAAAAGTTCATATTTGGGTTTTGGTCATACAGTGTTCCAGCACCCATCCCTCCACCAGTGCCCATCTCCCATCACCAACGTCCCCGGTTCCCTCCCCCTCCCCCAGCCCTCCTACATGGCAGGTTCTTTATTTCTTTCCCCTTTCTTTCTCTTTCTCTTTTCCTTCCCTTCCAGACTATGGATTACAGAAAATACATTAAAGGGTTGTCATGTGTATCTTTTTGTCTCTATTTAATGCTCAGTTCTAGGTTGGTTTTAGTACCCTCGACAATTGTTAGCACACTGTTCCATTTTCTGTCTTACCTAGCCTCTAACTCCCACATGTTTGTGATAATTTCCACCTTTCACAAGACCTCCTGATATATGTTTCACTTGACCTTGGATATTGGTATCATAATATGTACATATATATTTATGTTATGCAAATAAATGCAGTCATTCTCTATCTGTCTCTCTCCTTCTGGCTAATTTCACTCAACATAATCTTCTCCATGTCCATCTATTTATAGGCAAATTTTATAACTTCATTTTTTCCTAACAGCTGCATAGTATTCCATTGTGTAGATGTACCAAAGCTTCTTTATCCAGTCATTGATTCTCGGGCACTCTGGTTGCTTCCAGATTCTGGCTATTGTGAATAATGCTGCTATGAACATAAAAGTAGGGATGGTGTTTCCGCTGCATATTTTTGGTTTCCCAGAGTAGATTCCCAGGAGTGGTATGGCTGGGTCAAATGGGAGTTCAATTTCTAGTCTTTGGAGGAATGTCCATATTGTTTTCCAGAAAGGCTGTACCAGCCGGCATTCCCACCAACAATGGATGAGTGTCCCCTTTTCCCCACATCCACGCCAGCACTTGTTGTTCTTGTTCTTTTGAATATGTGCCAGTCTCTGTGGTGTAAAGTGGTGTCTCATTGTTGTTTTTGATTTGCATCTCTCTGATGATTAGTGATGATGAGCATTTTTTCATGTTTTTTGGCCATTCGAATTTCTTCCTTGCTGAAGTTTCTGTTCATTTCTTCTCCCCCACTTTTTGATGGGGTTGTTTGTTTTCTTCTTGTAAAGTTCTACCAGTGCCTGATATATCCTGGATATTAACCCCTTATCAGATGGGTATTGGGTGAATATTCTTTCCCATTCTGTGGACTGCTTTTGTATCTTAGTCACTGTTTCTTTTGAGGTGCAGAAGCTTTTTAGTTTCATGTAGTCCCATATGTTTATCTTTTCTTTTAGTTGCTTTTGTTAGTGATGTTTCACCTTTGAAGATGCCTTTAGCTTCAATGTCGTGGAGGGTTTTTCCTACATTTTCTTCAATGGATTTTCTTTTATGGATTCGAGTCTGATATTGAGATCTTTAATCCATTTTGATCTGATTTTTGTGCAAGGTGTTAGACACAGGTCCAAATTCATTTTTTTACATGTTGCTGCCCAATTTTCCCAACACCACTTGTTGAAGAGGCTTTCCCTTACTCTAGTTTGGACTCTTTGCACCTAGTAAAGCCCTTTTTAAAACTGCATCGGATTCCTAAGTCTTCATCCATTCCCCCGGCTTCAGAGGTAGAAGGGAACTCGCTTCCCGGCACTGTTGGGGACCCTGGCAGCGTCTCCGACAAGAAACATTCATTCAAAAGTTCATATTGGGCCCTGGAGCCACAGTACAGTGGGTAGGGAGTTTGCCCTGCATGGGCCGACTTGGGTCCCATACTTGGCATCCTGTATGGTCCCCCAGCACCACCAGGAATAATTTCTCAGTACAGAAGCAGGAGTAAACCCCTGAACATAGCCAGGTGTGACCCAAAAATCAAAAATAAATAAAATAAATAAAACTTTTCAAAAATACATATTCACGCCATTATTCATGGTAGCACTTAGCACAATACTTAGGTCACCGAGTCAACCCAAGGTGTCCACTAGGTGGACACCTGAGTGGACAATGATGGTGTGGTATATAAACTAAGCAAAATATTATGCACCTGCAAGGAACGATGAAATCACGCAATTCAGTTCAACTTGGATGGAACAGAGGATTTCATATTAAGTGAAGTAAGACAGGACAAGGGCTGGAACAATCATAAATCAGGTGGGCATTTGCCCTGCACAGTAGCAGATCCAGGTTCTATCCAGGGTACCCTATATGATCCCCTGAGCACAGCCAAGAGTGATCTCTGCTCACAGAGCCAGGAGTAAGCCCCTCAAGCACTGTCAGGTGTGGCCCAAGGGCAAACAGACAGAAAAAAAAAAACCCAAGACAAGGGAATGCACTGCATTAAAAGGTGAATACCTAGATTACTTCCTCTTGACCCTGAAGTACAGAAAATACAATGAAAGGGAAGGAACAAATCAAAAGGGGGAGCAAGAAGAGTTGGATGGGTGCTAGCAGAAGCAGAAGTCAGGGATTTCAGGCATAGCAGTGCTGTAGAGTGAAGTTATGTGTATATACCTAAACCACAGACCCAAATATATTGCAAGCACGAGAATCAAACCACAGATAAAACTTAGACATATCTGCCAAGGAGTAGGCTGGGGGTGGACTGGGAGGAAGCTAGGAACATTGGTGGGGGGGAAGTTAACACTTACGGTGGGAGTGCATTTGAAACACTGCATTTAAAGCATTCCTGAAACTCTACTGTGAATGGCTTTTGTAAATTATGGCGCTAATAAAAGAGTGACCTATTTTCATAAACTATTGCATTATAAGTTCTCCAAATCAAGTTTTTCCTTGATTTTAAAATTTCACAAAAATGGGAACTAAGGAAGGAGTTTTTTGTAGAGAGCCAGAAGTAAAATGTGTATATCAGTTATAAGCTCAAAATCTTAACTGAAAGGAAGTATAAGCACAATGTCTACCTTTATTTTGTTCATTATTTTAGTTTTTATGCAGCCTGCAAAGCATGAAGAAAAGTAGGTAACACCATCTCTTCCGCATATAGGAGAATAAAATGAAGTCAAGCACTGACAATGAGAATTGCAAGGAGCTGTCAGATTAAGCAACATTCCCTTTTCTATAAAAAGAAAGATTGCATATAAGTACAATACTACACTCTTATGCGATTATACATAAAATATGAATTTAATTTTTTTTTGTTTAGGAGCCACACCCAGTTGTGCTTGTGACCTTTTGCTCAAGGATCACTCCTGTCTATGCTCAGGCCACTGGCCATGATGGCAGGCAGTGAATGGGGTCAGCAGCATGCAAGGCTTGTGGCCTTTCCCCGTGCTTTAGCTCCTGCTTAGAATTAAAATAATTTTGACCACTTCATTTCACATGAACTGAACATACTTAAAAGATATAATTTAAATGTTCTGATGTGTGCGCACTTTTGTGGCTATCAGAAACCATTTTAGGATTATCAACCAAAAAAGTTTCCTTAAAATTCTTTCCAGTTGATTGTCCCTAACATCTGCTGACTTACTCCTGTCATCATTGATTTAAATTCTTAGCATTTAAGAAAATGGAATAATAGTAAAGCATACTTTTTATTAACTGATGACTTCTTTCATGAAAATTGACTTTTGTGGGCCTTCTATCATTTTCTTCTACTTTTGCGAGCATATTAAGATGTAGAATATTTGAATTATATGGTAGATGCGTGCATCTCTTCCTATGGAACTGTTGAATTCTAGTGTTTGTTTGTTTACTCTTTTGGGTGTCACACCCAGCGATGCTCAGGGGCTACTCCTGGCTCTGCACTCAGAAATTACATTGGCATGTTTGTGGGGACCATATGGGATGCCAAAGATAGAATCCAGGTGGGTAGTATGCAAGGCAAATGTCCCACCGCTGTTATTGCTCCAACCTGGAGCTGTTGATTCTGGATCCCAGACACCCCCTGGTCTACTGAGCACTGGTGGGGTGACAGGATAATTCTCAGCAGTGCCAAGAACCTCCTGAGTACCACTTAGGAGGCACCAGCCCCCAAACACAGGTAGGTCTCTGATCTCCCCTTGCCGGCATTCAAGAGAATATGGTTTCCATATCTTTTATCATATTTGCCTAAATATTATTTGATTTTATTGCTAAAGCTGATATTTTTGTTTCCAAGATTAGCAAAAAGTGCATGCTTTATTTTACCAAGTGTTTTTGGACTTCAGTTGAAATTATTTACTTGAAAAATTATTGCTTACTATTAATATACTCAATTTTCAATTTGCCTACCTTGGGTAGCGAAATACCAACTTAATACCTTAGTGCTCTTTTGAATACCAATTTTCACTTTTTTTGTTATTATTCCACGATGAGATATACAATTACAGAACTGTTCATGATCAGGTTTTTAGCCATACAGTGTTCCAGCGCCCATCCCTGTATCAGTGCACATTTCCCACCACCAATGTCCCCGGATTCTCTTCCCTGCTCCCCCAACCTGCCTCTATGGCAGACTCTTTGCCTCTTCTCTTGCTCTCTTTTCTCTCTCTCTGTCTCTCTCTCTTCTCTTACACATTGTAGCTTGCAATACATCTAGTGTACATGATGGTGTGGTATAAAAACTTTGTGAATATACATGATAAAGGTTATCATGTATATACTTTTGCCTATGTTCAATGCTCAGTTCTAGGCTAGCGTTACCATTTCCAACAATTACTAGCACACTGGTCCCTTCTCTATCTTACCTAACCTCTGACTCCCACACACTTGTGGTAGATTGCAATCACTTACAAGTCCTCCTGTGAATACCAGAAGGACAAATGGCACATATTCTCACATAACTGTGGTATCACTTGTATCACTTGTCTTCTCGTTGTTCATCTTCCAAAGAGTTTGCTGGAGTGGGCACCAGTAACATCTCCACTTGTTGGGAATGAGGTCCATTATTGTTACTGTTTTTGGCATAACTTATATACCACAGGTAGCTTGCCAGGCTCTGCCGTGGCTCTGGGTTCATACCTGGTGGCCCAGTCTTTTTCTATGTCAGACCATCAACCATCCAGGGCCCACAGGGCAGAGCCCTGGGTGTAGACAAGCCTATTTCCTGTCTGCCACCTGCTGATGCAGCCAGGCAGTGCAGCGCTGCAACCCTTGAGGTGTTGCAGGTGGCAGACATATCTGTGGTATGTAAAACAATAAAGAAAGGGAATTAAAGGTATTATAAGATGGCAAACCTTGGACCTTTTTTTTTTTTTTGCTTTTTTGGGTCCACCCAGCGGTGCTCAGGGGTAAGTCCTGGCTCTGCACTCAGGAACTACTCCTGGCAGTGCTTGGGGACCATATGGGATGCCTGGGATCGAACCCAGGTCGGCTGGCTGCATGCAAGGCAAATGCACTACCCGCTGGACTATCATTCCGGCCCTGGACCTGGGTTTTATAAATGAGAACTCTTTGGAAGGAGAACTGGGTGGAGACGGAATGAGCAGATGGATTGATTATAATAGTCATAAATCATAAAGTTCTTGGACACTTTGATAGTTTAGATGTGAATTAACTGTATATTAAACCACAAGTCACGACTATTGTAAACATGAGATAGATTTTCTTAATTTCTTTAAAAAATAGTTTTCTGGGGCTGGAGCCATAGTACAGTGGGTAAGGTGCCTGCCTTGCACCTGGCCAACCTGGGTTGTGTCCCTGACATCCCACTCCTGAGCGCACCAAGTAATATCTAAACACAGTGCCAGGAGTAAGCCATGAGCACGTCCAGGTGTTCCCACCCCCCAAGTCCACAAGAATAAGGGAGTTTTATGACTATGTGGGGCAGAATGAGGGAAGGAATCTTGGTTTATAGGTGGTAATGATAACACCGCTGGTAGGTTTGGCGTTGAAGCATTTAATGCCCCAAATTCCATTATTAAAGGACTCTTAAATAAGACAGCTAAAATTAAAAATAAAAGAATATCTGATTCTACTTTCTGAACTCCTCAATGTCTTATTTCTTTATGAATACATAAAGTCATATCATCATACTTTTACCCTTACTAGAAATGGTTAAAAGATATTGTTTTGCTTTTGCATGCTTAGTAATTCCAATAAAATATCTACATAAACTACACATCTATCACTGTCACTGTCACTGTCTTCCCCTTTCATCATCGATTTGCTCGAGCGGGCACCAGTAACATCTCCATATGTTCTGTCTCATGCAAGTAAAGCCCAAGGGCACCTGCTTGTTCCAGGAACATAAAGAGCCTCAAACCATACCATCAGGTCATGGGAATGAGGTCTATAATTGTTACTGGTATTTGGCATATCAAATACGACATGGGTAGCTTGCCAGGCTCTGCCGTGAGGGTAGCATACTCTTGTAGTCATCTAAAAATCCAGCATTTATTGATGAACCGCGTGGTCACTTTGGCCGCGCGAGCCAGGCTGTGATAGGCTGGTCTGCTGGGTGGAGTTCTGATGAGGGGGAGTCCGGATGTGGAAAATGGAGGTCCTCATGGAGTGGAGGGTCGTCTGGCTTGTTGCGAGGCTCTGCTGGGGTGGCTGGCCAGGGCTAGAACCTGCCATCCCTCCCGGGCGCCTCATGAGCAGCTGGGCACAGGGAGAGCCAGTAGCAGCTCTCACACATCTATTACTGAAGAAATAATCATTATTTGTCTAAGAAATACCTTGCTGTGTTTAATGTAAAAAGTTTAATGCGGGCCGGGCGATAGCCCAGCGGGTGGGCATTTGCCTTTGCACGGGCCGGCTCATGCCGGCCTGGGTTCGATCCCGGCATCCCATATGGTCCCCCGAGCACCGCCAGGAGTAATTCCTGAGTGCAGAGCCAGGAGTAGCCCCTGGCATTGCCGGGTGTGACCCAAAAAGCAAAAAAAAAAAAAAAAAAAAAAAAAGTTTAATGCAAAAATAATATTTACCCATCATAATCTTCATTGAGCCCAGCAAATGGCATTCGGTCACAGTGTGAAAGTGTTATAAATGCAAAAAGTATCAATGATGTAGTAGTTGAAATCATTATAAGTCTTATAAGGCCTCTACCAGACAGTTTTAAGTGGGAAGAAATAATACCTCCTAGAATATAACCAATTGCACCTGCTGGAATTAATATAATTCCTGAAAGATATGAAAATACACAGTTAAAACTTAACCAGTTAAGACAGTTCTCCACTATACCAGCAAATAAAGTAAAAATGACTCTCATTTATTGATATAATTCTCCCTGCTCTAAGCATCTAACAAATAAGTTTAAATAAAAAGATAGAGTGCAAATATAGAGACATGATATATATTTCAACAAATCTAAACCTTAGAAGACAGTTTCTACTTTATTTATTTACCCATCTATTTATTTGTTTATTTATTTATTTATTTATTTATAGTTAAAGAACCATGATCTACAAATTTATAGTAGTTGCACTTAGGCACACAATTCAGTACCAGTCCTCCACCAGCGTCAACTTCCCTCCACCGGTGGCCCCCAGATTCCCTTCCCACCCATCAATGTATGAAAGATAAGGCTTTAAGTTGGTCAGTAGCCACAAACCTAACTGACTCTAGGGCAATAATGTAGTTTTGTTCCAGTGCAGTAATAACAACTAAGATAAATCTAGAACTTAATGTATGGAAGATAAGCGGTATTTGAGACACATTATTGTATAGCTGTCTGGATTTAAGTGATCATAGCAAGAGAAAGTATACGATTATAGCACAAGAAATGATGTGAGTCAAAGTTAGAAAACTGTAAACAGAAATGGTAGCTATGAAGTCAGGGAGGTGATTTTTCAAAGTCATTAGAAGCTCTCAGCAAAATAATAACAGCAGATCTGAGGAAAAGACTAAGTAACTCCAATATGAGATGCAGGAAACCTAGAAACAATAGAAGAAAAAACAATAAAAGAAAAAAATAATATGCATGACAATCTTAGACTATAATGCATTTTAGCAACAGGTCATTCCAAGGATCTTTCTCATTTATACACCGTAATGATCATTTTAGTTGCAACAAACTGGAGAAGTTATGGGGAATGAGGAATTATGATGTCACACTAGAACTCACTATTGAATATGCACATAGAGACATCATAAACCGTTAATATCTGTAGGGCAAGCCACAAAGTGTAACAGAAGAGAGAGAGAAATATACAGGGACAGAGACAAAGAGATAGAGAAGTAAGATGTGCCTGCAATAGGGACAGGCAGGGTTTGGGTGGTGGAGGCATGTTTGGGATATGGGTGGGGGAATTTGGCACTGGTGGAGGGATGGGTGCAGGAACACTGTAAGGCAGAGACCCAATTATGAACAGCCTTTTAATTGTATATCTCACATGGTATAATAAAAATTGAAAAAAAGGAGAAAAAGCCAAAATTATGTAACTCTTAAAGGTATTCCTAACCAAAGAGTCACTGGCATAATCTATGGCTGGATCATGAAGGGCAGGAAAGGTCATGGAATAAAAATGGATAGTTTATTTTATCTAGTAGTATGGCAGAGAGAAAAGTCTATTACCTACACTTATTGAAAAGAAACCGCAATTTTCTTTTGTTTGTTTTGGGCCACACCCACAGTGCTCAGGGCTTACTCCTAGCTCTGGTGCTCAGGAGTCACTCCTGGTGGAACTCAGGGGACTATATATATGGTCTTCTAGGGACTGGATCCAGGTTTGTCACCTGCAAGACAAGCACACTTCCTGCTCTACTATCGCTCCAGGTCCCAACATAAATTATTTAGGGTGAAAAATCTTGGCGAAGTCTAAAGACACACAAGCCACTAAAATCAGAAATATTATGCTACCCCTTTTACTCTTGGTGTTTTTTTGTGCAAAAGAGATAGTACATGGATTAAGGTGCTTTCCCTACACATGGCGGAACCCCAATCAATCCCCGGATCTATTTATAACCAGAGCACTGCCAGGAGTGATTCCTGAGCACAGAGCCAGAAGTAAGCCCTGAGCATGGTGTTGCATGAATAAACAAACAAACAAAAATAGAAGAAAAAAGTCTGAAAAAAACAATACAGAAGATTATTATATGTGCTTAAGAACAATAATAGAAGAATAATCTGACTGGTGAGTGACTAACAGTTAAAGAAATAGTTAAGAACTTCCCAGAGTTGCGGAAAATAGACCACAGAGGCCCAAAGGGTCTCAGCAAAAAACAGACACCTAAGAAATTTCAGAAAACATTGTGCTAAGAATAACAAAAACCAGAATCAAAATACTGAAAGCAGAAAAAAAATTAAAAAACCCAAAACTTAAATACAAAGGTATGTTTATAAGAATCACATTATATGTACCAAATGAGACTCTATCAGTCAGAAGAGAAGCTGATTGGCACACAAGCCACCAAATGTAGACAAATTATGGAAAGATTCCTCTAACTTTAGTGAGTGGTTACCTATAGAGAGGAAGAAAATACAAGGGATAAAAATGAGGATTTTATGTGTTTAAAACTACTGATCAAATTGGGCTGGAGTGATAGCAAGGCAAAGAGGTTAGGGTGCTAGCCTAGCATGCAGTTATCCAGTTTTCAATCCGCAGAATCCCTTATGGTCCCCAGAGCCCTACCAGGAGTAAGTCCTGAGTGCAGAGCCAGAAGTTAGTCCAGAGCACCAAAAAAAAAAAGGGGGGCAAGGTACTTGCATATTTTTAAATCTATCATGCAGTATTTAGATATCCAAATTCTGACCAAATGCTGCAACTAATACTAGTTTCTTCTTAAAATATTTAGTAATACATATAAGGAAAACTTTTTCATTGAAAGTGAGTACAACTAGAAAATAAGGATAGTACAACCAGAAATGAAAGTTGCAGTTTTCTTTGATAATAGAAACTGATGCTCTATAAATGTAGGTATAAATTCAGAAGCTCCAATAGTATGCAAGTATTCCATTGCTTTAGTTAGTGACAGTAGTACAAATATTGGGCTCTTCATCACAACCTGAAATAAATGGTACATAGGAATTATTTTATTTCATTAGGGAAAGAGGAAGAGATATAGCATGTATATATACCACACATCACAAATTCACAAATATTTTACATTTCCAACCTAAATTTGAAACACACACACATATATATATATGAACAATTTTACAACTGCCAATATATGAAGGTTTATAACCTTTGAATCATTAAACTATTTTGTATTATTTGATCTATTAAGCTATAAACTAATAAGCAAATAATTAGCACCAAAAGTATTTATTGTCTGATAGAAAGTGTGAGAAAAATAGCTATCAATAATCATTTAATTTACTTTCATTTATTTTTTCTTAAGACAACTAATTTGTTCCAAAGAAAGTTTAAGCTACTCTCAAAGAGAAATCACTAGCATTTTAGACATAATTCTATATTTTTCCTTGGAATTCTACGTACATAGAGGAAAGTCATTTAAATTCTGAGTTTTGGTAACTTGAGGTGTAGCGCCTCCCAAGCAGTATTCAGTGGCTCAAAAGTCCTTCCAGGGTACTCAATCAACTAAGCCAGTTGTTTCAATCACAGGGCCTGAAAATGTAGCACTGTGAACCCAATGGTACTGAAAGTAATTGGGGTCTTATATGGGGTTGATAATGGATTCCCAGATTTACATTCAGGTTTATTTGAAGGGACACACAGTACCAGGGATGGAGCTTGGGTATTGTCTGGGCAAAAGGTGCACCCCTTGCCTATTTGTGGTTCCATTAGCAATTTAAAAAAAATGTTTAATTGAGTCAGAGTCTACCAGGATACACAGTGATGGCCTAATATTTTTCATTATACTAATATACCATGTAGAACCATTTATATGATGGTTAATATTACTAAAATATTAACTTTCAAATTAATTTCTGTATTTCATGGATATGTATGTCTTTGAAAATTATGTGGTGGTATTTTATGTTTTCAGAGTTTTAATTGACTTATTCTTTTCCCAGTCTTATACTAATTTTAAAATCTAATGATATGCATCTCTATCTTCTGAATACATATAATAATTCTACTGAGTTTATTTAGTACTATAGAATTAGATATTTTGATTGAATTCAAATCCCTTTTGTGACAATCAATGTGCCCATAAGGACGTAGGAATCCCCATAAAAGATTACTAGAGCATTACTATACATCTTTGCATTATTTCTTTACATATTTTCCACCAAGTTGTATCAGTTACACTGCCTCCATAATGTCAGGAGTTTTCTCTCTCTCTCTCTCTCTCTCTCTCTTTTCTCTCTCTTTCTTTTCTTTCTCTCTCTTCTCTTTCTCTCTCACACACATATACACACACCATAGAGAAGGTTATATTTTCTCAAATTCTTTGAGAAATATTTCCTGTCCTACCTATTGTTGGGTGACATGCCCTGCTGAACCGTATCTTCCAGCTACACTTAGGTTATGTGGAGAGCTGGTCCCTGCCTTTGGGGAATCTCTGGAGCAGACACAATGGGAGTTTGGGCAGAATTGGACTGATTTCACAATTTTATACAGCATAATTTTTTTTTTGCTTTTTTTTTTTTTTTGGGTCACACCTGCAATGCTCAGGGGTTACTCCTGGCTCTTCACTCAGAAATTACTCCTGGTGGTGCTCAAGGGACCATATGGGATGCTGGGGATCGAACCCAGATCAGCTGCTTGCAAGGCAAATGCCCTACCAGCTGTGCTATCGCTCAGGCCCAGCATAAATATTTTTATTATGAATCGCGCTTGCCCCAGATCAATATTCTGTTCCCATGGGTTCCTGCATGGAACATGCATGTAGGTATCCCAAGAGTACTTGACCATGTTGGATCAACCATAACCTAATCAATTCTCCTAGTTCAGAGACATGCCAGTGCACCTCCAGGCAAAATAACATGTCTCTGACTCTAAAGGTAATGCCAAAGTGAATTATCTGATGGAACTTGAACCTTAGTGGAATTCAGAGTCTGGGATCTGCTAGCTGTATATTCAAAGTACAAAGTATTAGTGCCATTTCCTACAAATTACATTCTGAACTGCTTTCTGATTCAGAGACGCAGCCCCTCTTCTCTCTGCTACGGAGATTTTGCCTCTAGAAATCAGCTCTGGCTTTTGTGAAGCTTGAGCCAAAGGTTCACCTAAAGATCTGCATTTCAAAAGAGTCATTTACCTGGTTACCTCTCAAGATAGCCCAACCCACAACAGGCTGGGCTGGAAGATTTGGGCAGTTTTCAGTCTATAAAAAGAAAGGGCCTTTTTTTTCATTTTGACTTCCCTTGGCATTTTCCTCTCTCCGTCCTCTCCGTTCTCTGTTGGACTTTAACTTGTGGTGGCCACTTTGGCCTACATTTGGCTGGGGTCTAGCTGGGAACACAGAGTCCAGAGTTTTTCCTGTTCTTGGATTGTATATCAGAACCTGTGATAATAAAGCCTTCTAAAAACTGAGCCGGATTCCTGAGTTTTCATCCATACCCCACTGGCTTCGGAGGTAGAAGAGAACTCCCTTCCTGGTATTGTTGGGGACCCCAGCAGCTCCCCAACAACCTATCTTCTGGAGCTTTGTAATTCTCCGATTAAAAACACCCAATGTCTATTCTGTAAGAACATATCAGTAGTTTCCTACACAGGGGGCTCACTGGCCCAATGGATTCATTGGGAGATTTAATAATCATTAACTTTCTTCTAAGAACATATTTTTCAACCATACTTAGCAACAAGTAACAACTCTAACAAGCAATGCAAAATAGATTATCAGTATATGCTTAGGATAGGCTCAAATAGTAGTTGCACAAATTTGTTATAATTGTTGTCTGTAGTTGCAGTAGTGGTGGGTCTGGGGTTGAGTAGAACCCCAAGAACCCCAAAATGTTTTATAAATTCAGTAAGTGAAAACAAGAACACAGATGGTCCAAATTAACATGTAATAATCCAGAAAAAGGTCACGACTTTGTAATATCACTTCCACATATATGTTGTAATGATCAGTATGATTGGTGCCAGCTAAGGGAGCTGGCATGTGGATGGGGAATGGTTGGGAAACAAGGATCTTTGATGACTGTGGGGCACACTGGTGATGGGAGTGGTGTTAACCATGAATGCTTGTAACAAGTGTACCGTGAAGAACTTTGTTGGTTGTAAATCACAAATAACTTTGTAAAAAATGTTAAAAAGTTAAAACTCCTTACTTCAGAGTTAGTGTTGCAGGCAGACAGACAGGGGGTGCCACAGGGCAATAAAATTCCTGAAGAAGAAATCCAGAGCCACACCTGATTGAAAACCTGAAACCAAACTTGACAAGACCACAATCAACAATAGACCCTGGGGGAAGGGAAGGGCAAAAGGGAATGTGTGAAACCCATAGGCCACTGACCCTTTTAAAGGCTTTAGATAATTAACTCTCCCAAGAAAGATAAATCAGCCTTCCGCCCAGGACTCAGCTCACAGAAAACTCCAAAGCATTCCAGTCAAAGAAGACCACTCCCAAAGTCTACTCCCCTTGGCAACGGCCCTAGAAACCGAGGTTGAAGCCCCATATGGGAGTAACTTGGGGAGAAATCTATAAAAGCCGTCCTGACCAAAGGACAGCATGCACATGCTGCCTGGGCACACATGTTGCCTGCGTGCACATGCTGCATGGACACACATGCTGCCTGAACCCATGTGGCCGAGCACATTTGGTGCCTGAGCATGTGTGTTGCCCCCATGTCCCCTCTTGAGATGTGTACTCTCTCTCTTACTTTCTCTCCCCTTCCCCTCTCCTTAAACCTCCTTAATAAAACCAATTTTACTTCACTGCTCCTCGAATTTTCCTCCTGAAAATTCTTTTTTCTGCGAGGAAGACAAGAACCCTAAGGCAGCCCTGGAGGCCTGGACTGACTTTCCTTTCCTGCAAAGAGCAATTCCTCGCTCCAGCCTGAGTCTGTGGCTCCCCCGAAAAACCTCGGGTGGTGGGGATCAACTCCGGTGCCTAGAGATCAAGCGGACGTCAGGTGTGGCTTGGCCACCTTGTGGGGCTGGTGGGGCTCAGGCCCACGCTGTGCAGGGGCTCATCGCAGACTTTATCAGTCCTAAGCCTGCCCAGAGGGGTCCTGGGTGGCAGAGGCAGCTGGGGAGAAAGCGACCATCTCTCTCCCTTCCGGGCTCACATAAGTCACCCGTGGGGTCCATCTGCAACAGCTGGAGTAAGCATTAATGAACACAGTTGGGTATGCTCCCTAACCTAACACCCCTGACTCCGCCACAAAAAAAAAATCTTGTAGACTTTGTAGACTCTGGTGTATTTATTTCAAGGAAACAAGTTTAATACCAAGGTCTTTAGTACATTCTGAATTAACCTTTGTGAATAGTGTGAGTTTGAGGTCTAATCTCTTTCTTTTTCTCTGACATGCAGTTTTCTGAACATCTAGACTTGCCTTGTTTTATTGCCTGCTTCTAGCCCCTTTGTTATAAATTAACTGTCTGTATGACTGAGGGTTCCCAATTGTGAGGGTGTCCATATATCTATTTCCCAATTGTATTCAATCTTTGTTCCAATATAAGGTAGTTTTAGTTTATATAGCTCTGTAGTGAATATTAAAGTCATTGAAAATATCATACATCATGGCCACGTGGGATTCATTCCAGTGATACAAGGATAGTTCAAAATATGCAAATCAATTAATGAGCTATACCTTCATCAAGAAGAAAGGCAAAAATTAATTCATCATCTCTATAGATAAAAAGAAAACAGTTGACAAGATTTAACATCCATCCATGGTAAAGCCCTAACAGAAAAAGGATTGAATGAAGTTATCTCAATATTGTAAATACATAGTACAAGAAACCAAAGCCATTATCCTTAATGAGGAAAAATTGAAAGCATTTTTTTTTTACAGTTGGGCACTAGGCAAAGGATTCACACTTTTACCCCTAATGTTCAGCATAGTTTTGTAAGTACTTGTCATATCAATTATGAAAGAAAAACTATAAATTTCTTATGAATAAAAGATGCAAGAAACAGAAATATAGCCCAGGTTAAAGCACTGAAAATATTGATGTTACTGAAATGACATAATATAAAAAATAATTTACAGATGAAATAAAATTCCCATAAAAATTCACAGGGCTTTTCTCAGGGACATAGAAAACTACTTTGAAAATTTGTATAGAAGCATAAAGCAATCAAAATAGCAAAACAAAAAATATGATAAGGAAGGAGATGGGAGACACTGAATCTCCAGACTTTAATCTTATCTACAAACTCAGAAAATTTTGAAGACAATTTAAGAAAATACAAATTATTTTATCAAACTAAAATATTTTCCGTACAAAGAGAAAAAATACTGTGAACAGTATTTTACATAAAGCAAGAAAATATACACCAACTACACATTTAGAAAATGACTAATCCCAAGATACTTAAGGAACTCACAAAACTGACAAAATATGTATATAAGAACTCCAAAACAAGAAACTTCACAATCTTATCAATAAGGGGAGAAAAGCTGAGTACTATATTAGACAGACCACCAAGAAAAACATAAAGATGGCTAAGAGAAGCATTATCATGTAGTGTCAGTAAGTGTACATTAAAAATGATAACGCCATATCACCTTCTACAAATGAGAATATTCTATATCAAAAAAAGTTAGGAAAGGCTCCAGAATGGTAGTTCAACTCATTTGATCTCCAGCTATGGTCCCTTGGTCTCTCCCATATGAACCCCTGAGCACTTCACTTGATCACTTGAATCCCGTTATTCATCGATTTGCTCGAGCGGGTGCCAGCAACATTTCCATTTGACCCTATCACGTGCCAGTGTCGCCCAATGGCATCTTGTTGCTTCAGTTATAGGAAGAGCCTCAAATCATTCCTTCAGGGTCTTGACGAGGAAGTCTGACCATCTTGTAGTTGGGCGGCCACATGATCTTTTGACATCCCTTGGGATCCAGTTAGTAATGGCTGTAGTCCAGCGGTCATCTCCAAATTGCATTACATGTCCAGCCCATTTGATTTTCGGTGACTTGGCAAATGAGACCCTGATTCTGGAATAGCGATGGAGGTTGGAACTCAGGATTCCTTCTCTCACTTGAGTGAGGAATGATATTCCAAGCATAGTTCTTTCTATTCCTCTCTGGGAGACCCGAATAGCATTCTCATCCTGCTTTTATAGGACCCAAGTCTCTGAGGCATAAGTTAATGCAAGGAGAATGGTGGAGTCAAAGAAATGTGCACAGAGCTGGAGGTTCTTTGTCTTTTTAGCTATTTCTTCGATGCTTCTGAAGGCATTCCATGCCACTCTCTTCCTCCTGCACAGCTCAGGTTTTAGGTTGTTCGTTATGTTGACTTCTCGACCTAGGTACATGCAACTGTTGCATTCAGAGATCTTTTGTTCCATTGAGAGTGAATGGGACCCTTGGAACTAGTTCATTTTTCATGAACATAATTTTGCTGAAATTCAGCTGTAGTCCTATCTTTCCACATTCTCGGTCAAAGTCAGCCAGCATTTGTGCAGCTTGGCTAATGTTTGGTGTTATTAGGATGATGTCATCAGGAAGCAGAGGTGGTTTAGTTCCCCACCGCCTATCTTCACTCCCAATCCTTCCCATTCTAATTGTCACATGATGTTCCCGAGGGTGGCACTGAAGAGTTTTGGTGAAATGGCATCACCCTGCCGAACCCCTCTTTTGACATCAATGATCGCTTCTTTGTAGAATGGTGATATCCTGGTGGTGAATCTGTAATACAGCTCAAAAAGGATCTTGATGTATTGGGTTTAAACACCCTGTTTGGCTAGGGCTTCCATGACCGCTTCAGTCTCCACAGAATCAAAGACGTTCTTTTTTTTTTTTTAAATTTTTTTATTTTTAAAATTACAAAGATATACAATTAAAAAGTTCATATTTGGGTTTTGGTCAAACAGTGTTGCAGCACCCATCCCGCCACAAGTGCCCATCTCCCACCACCAATGTCCCCGGTTCCCTCCCCCTCCCCAGCCCTGCTCCATGGCAGGTTCTTGATTTCTTTCCATTTCTCTCTCTTTCTCTTTTCCTTCCCCTCCAGACCATGGATTACAGAACATACATTAAAGGGTTGTCATGTGTATCTTTTTGCCTCTATTTAATGCTCAGTTCTAGGTTGGCATTAGTACCCTCAACAATTGTTAGCACACTGTTCCATTTCTGTCTTACCTAGCCTCTGAATCCCACATGTTTGTGATAATTTCCACCTTTGACAGGACCTCCTGATATATGTTTCACTTGACCTTGGATATTGGTATCATAATATGTACCTATAAATTTATGTTATGCAGATAAAGGCAGTCATTCTGTATCTGTCTCTCTCCTTCTGGCTAATTTCGCTCAACATAATCTTCTCCATGTCCATCCATTTGTAGGCAAATTTTATAACTTCATTTTTCCTAACCGCTGCATAGTATTCCATTGTGTAGATGTACCAAAGCTTTTTTATCCAGTCATCGATTTTCGGGCACTCTGGTTGCTTCCAGATTCTGGCTATTGTGAATAATGCTGCTATGAACATAAAAGTAGGGATGGTGTTTCCGCTGCGTATTTTTGGCTTCCCAGAGTAGATTCCCAGGAGTGGTATGGCTGGGTCAAATGGGAGTTCAATTTCTAGTCTTTGGAGGAAAGTCCATATTGTTTTCCAGAAAGGCTGTACCAGCCGGCATTCCCACCAACAATGGATGAGTGTCCCCTTTTCCCCACACCAAAGACGTTCTTTAAATCAATGAAGTTGAGACAGAGCGTTATCTTGAACTCCCTACAAACTTCAATGAGCTTGGTTACTGTGTGGATATGGTCGAATGTGCTGAATCCTTTCCGGAAGCCAGCTTGCTCGCATGGTTGTCCTTCATCTAGTGTTCTGCCAATCCTGTTCAGGATGACTCGAGTGAACAGCTTGCAGATTATGGACAACAGGCAGATGGGGCGATAGTTGCTGATGTCGTGGATGTCTCCCTTCTTGAGCAGGAGAACTGTCCTGCTGGTTTTCCATTGGGAAGGCACCTTGCATTCAGACAGGTAGCGTGCTGAAGAGCTGAGCCAGTGTATTGATGAGTACCTGAAGGCAGATTCTTCAGGTGTTCAGGTCTGACTTTGTCTGGGCTGGGTGCTGTTCCCTTCTTTACTGATGAAATAGCATGTCAGATTTCAGAAGGGAGAACGTTGGAACGACATATCCATCCTGTGGAATTTGGTATGTGGACAGGTGGACATGGCTATCAAAGAGATCTGAGTTGAAGTCATGGATCATCTTCTCCATTGCCTTTCTGGAAGATGTGGCCGATCCATCAGGACATAGGAGGGCAGTCATCTTGGTCTTATAGTTGGCAAAGGACAGGCGGACGGTTAGAATGCTTTTCCCGGCTTCTGCTGCATCTTCCAGTATTTCTGCTCTTTTCTCTTTGAGGTCTTCCTTTATTGCTCCTCTGCAGTGCTTTGCAAGCTTGAACGTTAGCATTTGGTCGCCTGAGGCTCGCGCCTTGCCACGTTGGTGAATGAGCTCGAGAGTTTCTGAAGACAGGCGTCCTTTTGCCTTTCTCTCCGCATTCTTCACACAATCATGGAGGTGCTGAACCAGTTGGTTGTATTCTTCATCGATGTCATCAATGATGGTATCTTCCCATGTTGCCGCAATGGTGCTAAAGAGTTCCCAGTTGGTGGTCATTCTGGGAGTTCTCTTCTTAAACTTTGCAGCCTTTTCTTCCCATTGCATGCAGTAGAATTTTGCAGGAAGGAGACAGTGGAATTTTGGGACAACAGCGACATCAGTCAGGCAAAACAGTTGATTGAAGATGATGTGGTCAATTTCGTTTGTGGAATTGTCCACCAGGAGATTCCCATGTCCAACATTTCAATTCAGTCCTCTGGAACTGTGAGTTCCCATGAATGGTCTTGGTGGACATGATGAACTCTGATAATCTTTCACCCTGTTTGTTCCATTTTAGGCCATAGGTCCTGATGTGGAGTTCTTTGGTCTATCTTCTTGCGCCTATCTTAGCATTAAAATCACCGACTATGATCTTATAGAAGGTGTGATCTTTTTTATAGAACTCCTCCAATTCCATGTAGAATTTCTCAATTTCATCTTCTTTGTATGTGGATGTTGGTGCGTAGACAACGAAGATAGAAATTGCTGGCAGTGAGCCACATCTCTTCAAGTGTAATTGTCCTATCCAGTTTGTTAGGCATTCCAATGAATCAATGTTTACGGCCATGTTCGTGTTGACAAGGACACCAACGCCACCAATGCCTGTTTAATCGCACGTGTTCCAAGGAACAATTCTTCTCTGGTGTCAAATACAGCGTGATATGACTGATGCCTCCTCGTCTCAGTCAGACCAATGATGTCATACTTGAGCTTTTTACGCTTGCAACATCAGATCCTCGATATATGTTTTGATGCCAGCATACGTGTATTGAAAGTACAGTCATTTTAGTCCTTCGTTTTGGCAGCCTAGCTTGGCCGTGAAATTTTATCAGGCACTGCTTGTTTGCCCTTCTTAGTGCTGCCGTATTAAGGGCTCTTTCAGGGTCAGGAAGATAAACATTTTTATTACTGGTTTTGGCATATCAAATATGCATCAAACAGCTTGCCAGGCTCTGCTGAGCAGGCGCTATACTCTCAGTAGACTGCCAGGAGTAATTCCTTAGTGCAGAGTAAGCCCTGAGCATGGCTGTATGGTGTGACCCAAAGGCGAAACAAACAAACAAGCAAAACAATTGGTAAAGGTTCAATGTTTCTTGTTGAAAAAATATGCTTAAAATATTTAGAGATGTGGAGTTGAGTCAGTTCTTAGTTTTATAATTATAGTTATATGTATTTAGTGGTTGGGTTTCTTTACTTCCTTGAGCAATTCCCACCCTTCTTTATATAAAGAGCTTCTAAATAGTCTCATCCAAAAGACAAATATCAACAAAATATTAGAAACCACCTATAAACGTAATAAAATTTATTATAAAATTCTGAAGGACAGCAGATTTTTATTCAACTAAGTTCCTCACAGTACACTTTTCTTCTTTTTTGTGGGAGGCGTTGTTTATTGGGACATAACTGAGCAGCCTTAATCCTACTTTGGGCATTGGGACTACAGTGGATGGTGCTTAAGAAAATCATATGGTGTTCAATTGGTGCTGGTTACATGTAAGACCTAAATCCCCATATTATATCTCCACTCCTGTACAGTTTTAAAATTTTCTAAGTGATGACATGTTCTTCCTATTAAGATATAAGGAATATTCTGTTAAAATTTTTTTCTTATAAAGAACTTGCCATAGAGGCAGGCTAGGGGAGGGGAGGGAATTGGGGACATTAGTGGAGGGAAATGGGTACTGGTGGAGGGATGGGTGCTGGAACACTGTATGACCCGAAACTCAAACATGAACATCTTATGAACCTCTTTGTAATTATATATCTCATGGTAATATAATAAAATATTCTTTAAAAAAAGAATTTTTCTTCCTAATACTCTTATGCTGTTTCTAATTTAAAACTAGAAGTACCTCACATAGGCATTCATGTTGTTTTTGTATTTATTATTTCTTATTAATACTTTTTATTCTTATCTATATACCTTTTTTTTTGGTTTGTATGTTTTGGGGACACAAGTAGTGATGCTCAGTGATCACTCTTAGCAGGCTCGGGAGACTATATAAGTGCCAGGGATTGACCCCAGGTTGGCTACAAGAGGCAAATGCCCTACCACTATATTATAACCAACCCTTATACCTTACTAGAATATGAATTTCTCAGCTGTCAAAGTTAAATATAAAATATATAAAATATAAAATTTTAATATACCTCATTTCATTGGTTCTAAACTTCCCCAAATTATGAGGCATTATTTTTTCTGCTCCACAAAGAAAATGGCACTTCCATTTACATTATAACATAATGATTTAAGGAAAGCTTTAGGCTATGCAGATATAAAACTGGCCAGCTTGTGAAATATGTTAGATTATAAGGAAGAATTGTCTAATTTTTCATGAGTCATCTGTACAGATAAACATGTAAAATATGTAGTAAGCTGTATTTTTGTAAATCTCTAGATACAGAAACAATATAGCTGTCTATTCTTAGTGGGAATCCTTTAAGTCCCAGTAACTAATTGAATATTATTTTCTACAAGATAATATAGAGAGAATTATATACATTAGTAGTAAGTATTATCTTTAATAGCGTCAAAATAGTGTTTCACTGGGACTAGAGATATAGTACACCAGGTAAGATGCTTGTCTTGCACGGGACTCACCAGGGTTGAGCCCTGATATCATGTATAACCCCCACAGCACCGCCAGGAGTGATCCTAAACTCAGAGCCCTTTTAACATCTGGGTGTACCTCAAAAAACAAAACAACATATTTTAACTTGATGCTTAAATATTACATTATTTATGAATATTTAATCAATTTTTCTCAGAATAGAATTTTGACACTTGTTCTTTGCACATATTTTTTTATAAACTTTCACTCATTTTATTTAAAGCATGCAACTCAGTATGATGTTGATCAAGCTTGTTCATAATACTCAGTCATTACTACTGTATCACAGCTACATTGTGAGTTATTTCAAGAATATAAGGTAGACCATATTTTCCATGATCTGTAAAAGGAATTGTTTAATTAAGGCATGAAGAATTACGTGCACAGTTAGGCTATATTCTTTAAGGTTTTTTAAAAGTGACCGTTTGAAAAATTTACAGGATAACTTAATTGACTTATACATGTGAAAGATTTTACTTTACCAAAGTAGTAGTATATATTTCCTTGAGTTTATTTTCAGAGTCCTTTTTCTTTAGACTTGTCTTCGGAGAAAGTCTGCAAACTTTTCGAAGATTTTATCTTTCTTTTACCTATACATTAACAACAACAACGACAACGGCAAAAATGCATCTTTCACAGGTTCAGATACCTTAAGAATGTACATGTGTGTATTTACATTCTAATAAAACCAGTTCATTCTAAATCAATAGTATCCTAAAAAATATTCTATGATAATGAAAATTTTCCATGCCTGAATCCAAATACTGTAGTTATTAAGTAGTTATGGCTGAAATGCTTGAATCAAGCTACCATGATCAAATAAATACATTTTTTAATTTAAAATTCAAAATGAACATCTGACAAGTCATCATAATATATTATAAACTGCCTAAATTACAAAAAGGGTCATCATTAATAACGTTAAAGATACTTTGTGTCATAGGGTCCCTTCTCTATACACTATGAAATGATAGTTGGAAATGATCACTCTGGATAAGAACTGCACTTCAGAAATAGGTAAAGGAAAAAATATGATCGTTTCTCAGTACCCGTATTGTGGAGAGAGAATAAGAGCAAAGATGAGAGAGAGAGAGAGAGAGAATGAGAGAAGGAGGAGAGAAGTAAGGCAGACTGGGAGTTTTGAGGTGGCAGGAGGAAAACTTGAGACATTGGTGGAGGGAAATATACACCAGTGTACGATGGCTGTTGGAGCATTATATGACTGAAATATGAAATCATATTATGAACAATTTTGTAACTATGTACCTCACAGTACACAGTAACTTATGGTGATTCATATAGAATAAATTAAAAAATATTTTGGGTCAATAAAATGTTCTACTATTAAGGGAACAATTGTTGATTTTAGTTTTTTGAGACACATGTAGCTCTGGATTTACTCTTGACTCTAGGATCATAAAAAATTCCGGGGCTTGAAGGACCATGTGCAATGCAGACGGAAGCTGGTCAGCCTTATGGAAGGCAAATGAATTAGGGAGTCTTTTATTATCTAATATTGCGGGTACTTTCCCCCCCATTTTTTATTATACCACCATGAGATATACAGTTACAAAGGTGTTCATGTTTGGGTTTCAGTCATACAGTGCTTCTTTTCCTTCCTTCCTTCCTTCCTTCCTTCCTTCCTTCCTTCCTTCCTTCCTTCCTTCCTTCCTTCCTTCCTTCCTTCCTTCCTTCCTTCCTTCCTTCCTTCCTTCCTTCCTTCCTTCCTTCCTTCCTTCCTTCCTTCCTTCCTTCCTTCTTCCTTCCTTCCTTCCTTCCTTCCTTCCTTCCTTCCTTCCTTCCTTCCTTCCTTCCTTCCTTCCTTCCTTCCTTCCTTCCTTCCTTCCTTCTTCCTTCCTTCCTTCCTTCCTTCCTTCCTTCCTTCCTTCCTTCCTTCCTTCCTTCCTTCCTTCCTTCTTCTTCCTTCCTTTC
>JAJIBD010032196.1:0-18627 GCA_021461705.1 Cryptotis parvus
GAGTGGAGAATAGAATGCGCACAGTTGGCATCAGGTGCCAAGCCAAATTGGCCTGGACCATGGCTGCGGGCTCACTGGTGGTTTCTGTGCAGCCTGTCCTCCGTGAGGAGCTGGAGTGTACAGGGGAGACGGATGTAGAACCTCTTGAGGAACACTTACGCAGGGGTGCTGCCCAAGCAGGCCTATAGAATTTGGGGGTGGGGGAGTTGAAGCTCACTAGCCAGCAGGAAAGGTGCAGTGGAGGACAGACACATTTGGGGGCTCCTCTGCAATCCCTTCAGAGCCTCAGGGCACATTTTCAACAAAGGCTAAATCTTCATCTTTTAGAGTGGATTTGATGCTTGGAAACGGCAAGTCATAAGACCAGGAATTAGTAAATCAGGTGGTGATCAAGCTGGATAATACAAGCATTTAAAAAGTATAATTATGAAGTAGTAAAACTGATTTTCTGCTGAAGCCCAGAATGGCGTTGAAAGTTCTTAAAGAAATCCAAAAGCTTTTGGCGCGTGCGTGGGATTATGAATAAGGGGAACTTTGGGGCAAGCCCTGGCGTGAGCACAGACCAGCGAGCTGTGGTATCTGTGGACAGGTCAGTCGTAATTACGTTTGCTCTGAGTGCACAAATGTCAAGTCGCCCTGTATTCGTGGTGCCCGAGAGGTGGCCTGATGGAATTGTACCAGGAGAAAAAGCGTGGATGGGCGAATCAAATATGAAGTGGAGATTGTTTCAACAGTTCTCCTGTGGTCTAGCAGATGTAATTAGGATTCCTTGGATGGGAGTGTTCCCTAAGCATAACAATACTTTAAATGTGTGTTCAGTTCTCCTTCCTATACTCATATTTAATCATTTAACTTTGAAATAGAGTTATTTTGGAAATATAGAGTCACTAGATAATTGTGAACCCGAGCTGAGATGGCTGCCCACAGTAGGCCCTCACCTAGCCCCTCTCCTTCTCTTCCTATGGGCATTTGATGGGCACAAATGACCCACCAGAAGAAGATCAGAGACACCTCGTCATAGAGGCGTCCCATTAATGTTCAGCCCCCAAATGCGGTGAGGAAAACTCCATTATACGAGAGTTTCAGAAGTTTCATACTAGCCAAGGCTCAATGTAGCAAATATTTACAGGGAGCCCAGAACACGAGAGCCTTGTGGTCGTGCCTCTGTGCCTGTGACCGTGTGGCGCCTCCTGACACACACCTTGGATCATGTTCCGCCACCCAGCTGCAGGAACCCTGGCACCCACTATACTTGAGCCCCCAAGCCTTAGCCACTTCCTGCTCCTCCCTGACTTGCAAAGTATAAGTCAGAGACCTATTTAAATCCCTCCTACCTCCTCTGCTCCTCTCTTCCTTCACATCCTCTCTCCACTGCTCCTGTTCCTCAAACCCTCCCTCGGGTGCTCCCATCCTCGTTCAATCCCTCTCCCTGTAATGCTCCAGTCCTCTAAATTTGGGGCTGGGCCTCATGGTCTGAGTCGTGGAAGTGACGGGTTCCTTTGAGTACGCTTTGGTGGGTGAAGCTGGCTTCGATGTTAACCTCCTGCTCAGTACCTCTCCTGCCTGCCCACACTATCAGCACAGTGAGTGTGGACACTAGCTCTGATCCAGCTAAGATCCAGACTGCCCTGACCAGCAGTTAGCCCTCAGGAAGCCTTGACCGCCGGACGAATGGAGACACTGTAGGTCCCTAGGAGATGGAGCCGCTGGCGTGCAGCCGAGCACAGAGGGAATGTTTGATGCATCCGTGGCAGCCCCTCTAATGCCAGAGCAGCGCGGGGAACAAGGCAGCTGGTTAAGAAAGGCCCTACAGCTGTGATCTTATTGCCCTCTCTCCGCTCTAGTTCCCTCTGTCTCCTGCACCTGGTGGTGACTCCTTGTACCTCAGTCTCCAGGGAGGGTGTCCCTCTGTCCCAAGAGCTTGACCCCTACAGTTACCCACTGTTACGGATCTTGCACTGTCTCCTAACACCTGCTGGAGCTGTTCCGGGCGTGCCATTCCCCGAGTCTTCAAGAGTAACCTTCAGCAATGCCACTTCTGGGAATGGCTGGGCCAAAAAATTGCTTTGAAGAACAATGTGAGCAGAGGTTCAATAGGTGTGTGTGGTGTGGGTATGAATGTGTGTGTGAGGGAATGTGTGTATATCAGTGTGTGTGTGTGTGTGTGTGTGTGTGTGTGTGTGTGTGTGTGTGTGTGTGTGTGTAGAGGTGGAGTCTGCCCGCGTGTGTTCTGGAGCAGCCCTGTTGCAGCGACCCCCCCGAGCCCCCGAGGGAGATACCCTGCGTCATCACAGCCTCAAACCAGTGCTGCCTCTCCCACGGTCACCGGGTAGTGCATTGTTTGGTGTTGAGTATGCTGTATGTTCTCTTGAAAACCTTTTATTATTCTTATATTTATCATTTAGAAAACACGGTTACAGTGATGTTAACTTAGAATTTACGCCTCCTACCACCAAAGGGCCCAGATCCGCCACCATATCCTCAAGCCATTCACTGCTAGCCCTCCTTGCCTCCACCCCCCCCCCACCCTAGGGGTCTCAGTTCTGCAATCCAAAGCCAAAGCGCGTAATTGTTCCATACTGTTTATCCCGTTTTGTTTCTTCATGAGGCCTCAGATGGAGTGAGATTATCCAGCATTTGTTTTCTCCCTCTTCACTTAACTTTCGATGCCCACATCATCACCAGGATTTCACCTTATTGCGGGTGTGTTCCATTCTTGTCTCTATTTTTTCAATTCCATTGTGTGTCTGTGCATGTGTATACACAACTTCTTTATCCATTTCTCTGCCTTTGGACATTTGGATTGTTTCTATATTCTGAATATTGTACTAGTGTTGTAATGAATATTGGTGCACATTTATCATTTCTAATTAGTAGACCTTGGTTCCAGGAAATAAATTGCTGATTAAAAGGGCAGTTCTTGCCGGGCGGGGCGATAGCACAGCGGGTAGGGGCGTTTGCCTTGTGCAGCCAACCCAGGTCCGATCGGCATCTCTTATGGTCCCCACGGGCACCGCCTGGGAGTAATTCCTGAGTGCAGAGCCAGGAGTTACCCCTGGAGTATCACGGGTATGACCCAAAAGGAAAAAAAGTACTGTTCTCAGGGGTTATTTTTGGGTGTTTCTTGGGTCATCCAGTGATGCTACAGGGGACTACGTCTCTACACTCAGGAATTACCCTGGCTAGCTCAGGGACCCTGACGTCCCTGGGATTAAATCCAGGTGGGGCCTTATGCAAGACAGACATCTCCCGCTGGCTACTGCTCTGGCCCAATTTTGGTTTTTGAGGAATCATTGGGAACATTTAGCTAACCATAGAGAGTAAACTTGATGCTTCCCATAGAGGGTAAAACAGTGTTTTTGAGGCATCATTAGGGAAATCCTGCCCCATAGAGGGTAAACTGATGACTTTTCCATTGTTAAGTTTGGTGAGTGCTTTATATATCCTAGATAGTAATCCTCTTTGCTACCCGGTGGCGCAACATTTTCTCCCTTTACTAGTGCTGCTTATTTTACTTGCATTTCTCTTGCCATATAAAAACTGTTTAATGATCTTCCCATGATGTTGGATTACAGTTCTAAGCATTTCAAGGCTTAACATCTGAAGAGTGATCATTTTGCCCTACTGCAGGGTAATTTAATTGTGCCAATTCAGTGATAATGGGACCACATCTACCCAAGCATGTTGAGTTGCAGAGTTCTGGGGTTTATATTGTAAGGAAATGCAGCTTTTCTCTTTTCTTTATGTCTTTACATATTCTAATGTTAGAGCAAGTCCTTTTTGTATAGCCACTGGGCACAGCTAAGGCTATGCCTTTGCAATTTAGGGGAGTTGATTGATTCGGAAATATTTAATCCTGGGCATTTGTCATATTTCCTGACTTAAACCTTAGAATTGGCCCTTAGATTGTTTTAGTTCCTTGCACCCCAAATAAAGGTCCCATTGTGAACTTCGGGTGGACCAGGGCAAGCTCCGTAATCTGCCCCTTCTCGACATGGGATAGGCTAAGCCCCATAAGAAGCATAAGGTAAGAACACGGTCTTGGGACAAACCCTGCCATGACCAAAAAGCTAAGCAAATTCGACTTAGGATCCTGTTGGGGTCAGGAAAAACTAACCTGGCCTGAGTATTGTAGTCTGGGATATTTAGAGATGTCCCCAGGAAGAGCAACTCTTTGCCTTGATTCCAAGAGACCATTTTAAACTTAATCCAGGGTGTAGATAAAGTTCATGTCTGCCGGGCTGCGCAGCAGTTGCCAAGGCTTGTCTACACCCAGGGCTCTACCCTGGATGGTTGATGGTCCGACACAGAAAAGACTTGGGCCCTGGGATGAACCCCAGCCATGAGCCTGGCAAGATACCCGTGGTATATTTGATATGCCAAAAAAGTAATAATGGATCTCATTCCAACGAATGGAGACGTTACTGGCTCCAGCTATAGCAAATCGATGAAGACAAGTGACTATGTTTATACAAAATGACTAGAAATATTAATTAGAAATAAATATAATGTGGCGGTCTCTGCAGGGTGGGTCCTTGGAAGCTGGGTTTCTGACAGCCAGCTGGAGTAGGATTAATCTGTTGGGTGGGAGATCTTTCGAGCTGCGGAGTGGATGGTGAAGATCGCTGCCAGCAAGGTGTGGGGGGTTTCTCTGGGCTCTTCCGAGGCTCCATTGGGATAGTGGACTCGGGTGGAAGTTGCTCTCGTGGTCCGTGGAATGCAGGCGAACGGGAAAAGCTGGTTTCTGCTCTGCCGGGTGTATCTTTGTCCGTTTTCCTTGGCAGCTGCCACAGGATGGGAAGCAGCCCCGGGCCACGGGGGGGGTCCTTATGCTCAATCGAGCTTCTCGGAGGGTGCCTGGGGCCAATGCCGGCGCGAGAGTCCGCCTTGGGGGGCCCCCTTACAGGTGGTAGCACAGGGAGACTGACCAGACAGACCCCGATGGCGGCCACCACAATGCTCAGCTCCCCCAGCACCGCCTTTGCCTCCAGACCACCTCAGCCCCAGCCCCTCCTCTCCTCCTCCCGGCAGGAGCAGGTGACCCGGCCGGGGTGCTTGGGCTGTCCCCACGTCATTCCTTCGTGCAAAATTCTACTTCCCGTAACGGGGAGAAAAGGCTGCAAAAGTTTAAGAAGAAAACTCCCAGAAAACCACCAACTAGGAACTCTTTGGCACCATTGCAGTAACATAGAAGATACCACCATTGATGACATCAATGAAGAATACAACCGACTGGTTCAGCACCTCTATGATTGTGCGAAGAATGCCGAGAGAGAGAAAGACACAAAAAGACGCCTGTCCACATATTCAAAAGAGCAAGAACAACAAGTGCTGGCGTGGATGTGGGGAAAAGGGGACACTCATCCATTGTTGGTGGGAATGCCGGCTGGTACAGCCTTTCTGGAAAACAATATGGACTTTCCTCCAAAGACTAGAAATTGAACTCCCATTTGACCCAGCCATACCACTCCTGGGAATCTACTCTGGGAAACCAAAAATACGCAGCGGAAACACCATCCCTACTTTTATGTTCATAGCAGCATTATTCACAATAGCCAGAATCTGGAAGCAACCAGAGTGCCCGAAAATCGATGACTGGATAAAAAAGCTTTGGTACATCTACACAATGGAATACTATGCAGCTGTTAGGAAAAATGAAGTTGTGAAATTTGCCTATAAATGGATGGACATGGAGAAGATTATGTTGAGCGAAATTAGCCAGAAGGAGAGAGACAGATACAGAATGACTGCATTTATTTGCATGGCATAAATATATATGTACATATTATGATACTCAATATCCAAGGTCAAGTGAAACATATATCAGGAGGTCTTGTCAAAGGTGGAGATTATCACAAACGGTGGGAGTCAGAGTTTAGGTAAGACAGAAAAATGGAACAGGGGGCTAATAATAGTCGAGGGTACTAATGCCAACCTAGAACTGAGCATTAAATAGAGGCAAAAAGGATACACATGACAACCTTTTAATGTATGTTCTGTAATCCATAGTCTGGAAGGGAAGGAAAAGAGAAAAGAGAGAGAAAGGGAAAGAAATAAAGAACCCGCCATGGAGCAGGGCTGGGGAAGGGGGGGGGAACCGGGGATGTTGGTGGTGGGAGATGGGCACTGGTGGAGGGACGGGTGCTGAAACACTGTATGACCAAAACCCAAACATGAACCTTTTAATTGTATATCTTTTTATTTGTATATCTCACGGTGGTATAATAAAATACTTAAAAAAAAAAATAAAAAAGACGCCTGTCTTCAGAAACTCTCGAGCTCATTCGCTAACGTGGCGAGCCTCAGGAGACCAAATGCTAACATCCAAGCTTGCTAAACATGCAGAGAAGCTATAAAAGAAGGCCTCAAAGACAGAAGAGCAGAAATACTGGAAGATGCAGCAGAAGCCGGGAAAAGCATTCGCACCGCCCGCCTGTCCTTCACCAACTATAAGACCAAGATGACTGCCTTCCGATGCCCTGATGGATCTATCACATCTTCCAGAAAGGCAATGGAGAAGATTATCCGGGACTTCTACTCAAATCTCCCTTGATAGCCACATCCACCTGCCCACATACCAAATTCCACAGGATGGATATGTCATTCCCAACATTCTCTCTTCTGAAATCTGAAATGACATCTTGTCGGTAAAGAAGGGAACAGCACCAGGCCCAGACAAATTCAGACCCAAACACCTGAAGAATCTGCCGCCGGTACTCATCAATACACTAGCTCGGCTCTTCACATGCTACCTGTCCGAATACAAGGTACCCTTCCAATGGAAAACCAGCAGGACAGTTCTACTGTTCAAGAAGGGAGACATTCACGACATCAGCAACTATCACCCCATCTGCCTGTTGTCTGTCATCTTCAAGCTATTTACTCGAGTCATCCTGAAACAGGATTGGCAGAACACTAGATGAAGGACAACGATGCAAGCAAGCTGGCTTCGGAAAGGATTCAGCACAATCGACCATATCCACACAGTAACCAAGCTCATTGAGGTTTGTAGGGAGTACAAGATGCTGCTCTGTCTCATGTTCATTGATTTAAGGAAAGCCTTTGATTCTGTGGAGACTGAAGCAGTCATCGAAGCCCTAGCCATCAGGGTGTTCAAACCCAATACATCAAGATCCTTCGTGAGCTGTATTACGGATTCACCACCAGGATCTCACCATTCTACAAAGAAGTGATCATTGATGTCAAAAGAGGGGTTCGACAGGGGTGATACCATTTCACCAAAACTCTTCAGTGCCACCCTCGAGAACATCATGCGAATGGGAAGGAATGGGAGTGAAGATAGATGGTTGGCAACTACACCACCTCCGCTCGATGGTGACATCGTTCTAATAACACCAAACATTAGCCAAGGGGCACAAATGCTGGCTGACTTCGACCGAGAATGTGGAAAGATAGGTCTACAGCTGAATCTGAAGAAAACTATGTTCATGAAAAATAAACTAGTTCCTGAGGCCCCATTCACTCTCAATGGAACAAACATCTCTGAATGCAGCAGTTATGTGTACCTAGGTCGAGAAGTCAACATGATGAACGACCTAAAACCTGAGCTGCGCAGGAGGAAGAGAGTGGCATGGAAGAAATAGCTAAAAAGGACAAAGAACCTCCAGCTCCAGGCACATCTCTTTGACTCTACTGTTCTCCCTGCATTAACATGCGCCTCAGAGACATGGGCCCTACGAAAAGCAGGATGAGAATATTATTCGGGTCTCCCAGAGAGGAATCGAAAGAGCTATGCTTGGAATATCACGCCTCACTCAAGTGAGAGAAGGAATCTGGAGTTCTGACCTCCGTCGCTACTCCAGAATCAGGGGGCGCTGTCTCGTTTGCCAAGGCATCGAAAATCAGATGGGCTGGACATGTAATGCGATTTGGAGACAACCACTGGACTAGAGCCATTAGTGACTGTATCCCACGGGATGTCAAAAGATCACGTGGCCGCCCACTACAAGATGGTCAGACTTCCTTGTCAAGACCCTGAAGGACGGTTTGAGGCTCTTCATATTCCTGAATCAACCAGATGCCATTTGGCTACATTGGCACATGATAGGGTCCAATAGAAATGTTACTGATGCCCGCTGGAGCAAATCGATGAATACGGGATTCAAGTGATCAAGTGAAATGTAATGTGATTGTTTACCAGAAAAGGAAAGGAGAAAGCAATATACCCGTAAGTGGAATTCCGCTTTGTCCTGGGCAGGTTATAGCCCCAAGGCAAATTGCATCCCCTGGGGGAAAGTGCCCAAGTAGAAGGTGCTTTATACCTGCTCATTGTTTTCGGATCAAAGTTCTTTCACCTCTCTGAAGTCCCCAGCCCCTCAGGATGCCTCTATAATTAGCAGGCGCTTGAATAAAAGGGCCACTGGTTGCCAACAAGCTGGTGGTCTATTCTTTTTTTATCCATCAGTTGGGGGCTCTTTTATCAGCCCCAAACGCACCAGGGAGCCGTGTCGAACCCGAACATTGTCGGGTACCCTGCAGAACCCCAACACCATGTGTTAATTTTTGGTTTTGTTGCCTTTGCCAATGAAGTCAGATCATTTTAAGATCTCCTTGGTTCATATCCTGAAGAGTTATGCCCTGTAGTTCTTCAATGTCTTTTATGGATTCTGGTCTAATCTTGAGGGTTTATTTAGTGTATGGTGTGTGATATGGATTCTTTTAATCACGTGACTATTCGGTTTTTCTAACACCTCCTGTTGAAGAGATTTTCCTCACTCTACCTCCTGCCCCTCAGCTTGTCTGTCACAGATTAACTGTCCAATATCTGAGAGTTTATCTGTTGTGTCTCAATTCTGTTCCTTTGGCCTGAGAGTCTGTCTTCATTTAAGTACCACTCAGTTATGAGTTTTGATCACTCTTGCTTTATAGTATCTTAAGGGAGTGGGAGACCTACACCGGGCAGAACTCAATGCTTACATCTAACTCTGCACTCAGGAATCACTCCTGGTGGGACTCTGATGGAACTTAGGTTGGCGTGTGCAAAGCCCTAAAATCAGGAATGCAGTACCATCCATCTTTTCCTAAGAATTGTGCTGATTAATAAGGGAGATCTGTGAATCTATTAAACTTTAGTAGTGCTTATTCTAAGTCCTTTAAGAATTTGATTGGTATTTTGCCTGAGATTACCGTGAAACTATATACTACTTTGGGTAGGATGGTTATTTTAGCAGTGTTCAATATTGTTATTTAATACTGCTGGACATGTAATGCTATTTGCTTTTTGGGTCACACCCTGCGATGCTCAGGGGATACTCCTGGCTCTGAACTCAGGGAATTACTCCTGGCGGGCTCGGGGGACCATATGGGATGCCGGGGATCGAACCCAGGCCAGCACAGGCCAGCTGCATGCAAGGCAAATACCCTACCCGCTGGGCTATCCCTCAGGCCCCATGTAATGCTATTTGGAGATGACCGCTGGACCAGAGCCGTTACCGACTGGATCCACAGGACATCAAAAGATCACATGGCCACCCACCTTCAAGGTGGTCAGACTTTTTCGTCAAGACCCTGAATGAATGTTTTGAGGCTCTTCGTATTCCTGAAGCGAGCAGATGCCATTGGCACATGATAGTGTCAAATGGAAACATTACTGGCACCCGCTCGAGCAAAATGACGAATAACGGGATGTCAAATAATCAAGTGATCAAGTGAAATATTGTTAAACATGATTAAATATTGTTGATAATGTTAAATATTGTTGACAGTATTTTCCGTTTTCTTGTGTCCTCTTCTATTTCAATAGTGACTTGTAGTTTTTCATATTTGTCTTTGGCACCCATTGTTAAGCTGATTCTTAAGTCCTTGATGTTTTTGGACTATTCTTCAGCCTTCTAATTCATTGTTTACATGTAGATGTTTATGTATCGATTTGATGTAATCCTGCTATTTTGCTATATTGGTTTATTGTTTCAAAAAAATTTTAGTGGAAAAAACAATTTTAGTGGAGACTTTAGAGTATTCTATGTTTCTCTGTCATCTCTGTATAATTTAACTATTTTTCCACTTTGAATGTCTTTAATTTCTTTATATTTTCTGATTGCTATGGTGAGGACTGTGGGACTATAGACAAAAGAAAGAAAGAAAAGAAAGAAAGAAAGAAAGAAAGAAAGAAAGAAAGAAAGAAAGAAAGAGAGAGAGAGAAGAGAGAAAGAAAGAGGGAGGAGGGAGGGAGGGAGGAAGGAAGGAAGGAAGGAAGGAAGGAAGGAAAGGAAGGAAGGAAGGAAGGAAGGAAGGAAGGAAGGAAGGAAGAAAAAGAGAAGAGAGAGAGGAAGGGAAGGAAGGAAGGAGGGAGGGAGGGAGGGAGGGAAGGAGGGGAGGGAAGGAAGGAAGGAAAAAATCTTCAGTGCACTTAATGGATCTGCCAGTACTGTGAAATTTGGAGGTGTTGTAGCCTTGCACTCCAGGAGCTGTGAGTGGGAGGATTTGGTGGCTTGACAAATCCAGGAGACTCGGTTGTGGGACTAGGCTGATTCTATGCCTGAAGGTGTGAGGTGTGGGTGGGGGCTTCTGGGCCTTCCAGGCGAGCAGAATCTGCCCTCCCCAGTCTGAGAAGGCCCCAACTTCTCCCAGAGACAGAGGAACCTGGGATGATTCAGCAGTTTGGTGTTCTTTTCCAAAAGTTTATTTTTTGTTTGTTTTATTTTTTATCAACAATGCCCATATATCTGAAGGTTTGTTTATTCTTGAGGGGCTAGAGAAATAACACAGTGGGTAGGGTGCTTACCTTGCACATAGCCCAAGCAGGGTTCAGTCCCTGGCATTCCCCGTATTGTCATCACCAGGGGTAACTGCTGAGTGCAGAGCCAGGTGTAACCCCATGAGCATTGCCGGGGCGTGGGCCACACACACACACAAACACACACAAACTTTGTTTAATCTTTTCAAAATATTTCTTTGTACCTGTTTATATTATTATATTATTTCATATTTCCTTTGGTTGATGTGCTGTGTTGCATTAATTGCTTTGCATTTGTTGAATTATCCTTTATCCCTAGATTTGATGGCAAGCGCCTGAGCCACTGTATTAGCTCTCTAACCTTATACATCTTGAAGTTTGGCAGAACCCTCATCTGAACTTGAGCTTTTGTTCTTGAGAAGACTTAATTACTTTTTAATTACTGTTTCAGTTTCCTTACTCATGATTGGCTTATTCAGGTTTTCTCTTTTGTCCTGATTTAATATCAGGAGGTTGTAAGATTCTAAAAATGCCTTCTTTTCTTCCAGTATCATAGAGTTGTTCATCGTAACCTACTGTGATACAAAGGGGAGAGGGGGGAGGGAGTTGGACCGAGATCCAGGAGTCAGCTGAAAGATCTGAACCCCAGAGCACAGGCACACTTGGGGGGTGGGAGGAGTTGGGGGTGGCTTATGGGACCACTTGGGTAGTCAAAGATGGAGTGCAGGGGCAGAGAAGTAGCACCCCCATGCTCAGACTTGGAGCGGCCAAGGGAGCATTTAGTGAAACTCACGGTGCTGATGTAGGCCTGGACTTAACTCTCTCAGAAGGGGAGCTTTGAGAACAGGGGTGTAAGGCATTTGCCTTGCACACACCCTAAACATGCCAGAAGTGATCCCTAAGCATAGAGCCAGCTGTACGCCCTAAAGGCTGCTGTGGAAGAGTGGGAAAGAGAAGCTCTGTGTTTTGAGGTCTATTTGAAACAGTAAAGCTACATGGAGCTTTTCTTTGTCTTTTAAAGTAACACAGTGTTTCTGCATGTTAGCTGCATGTTTTTTTTTATCTCAGAGTATAAATATTTGATATTAAAATCAACCAGGACATTATTACCAGTCTACCTTTAAGAAAACAGCAGGACCTAAGAGATAGATAAGGAGTAAGACCTGACCCTCTGAGGGAGTCTCTGAGTATAGAGCCAGGAATCAGTCCTGAGCACCATTGAGTGTGGCCCCAAACCAAAACAATTCTTTAAAATTAAAAAAAAAAGGAAAAATCAAATAATTATAGAATCAGCTATGTGAACAGTACACCAGAATTTGGGCCTAGAATGAATATATAAGACATACAAGGGCAGACTTGGCTTTCCCCATTCATGAGAAGATTTGTGCTTTTCCCTCTTACTACTTACCAAATCTTACTCATTGTTGGCCACAGTGATCATAGAGCCCCGGTCACCAAGAAATATAGCTGAAATTGATCTCACCCCTCTGTTTGACCATGTTGTTACTTGTAAGTAATTCAGCCCAAGTCTCACCTCACTAAGCTAAGACTAGTCAACGTTCTCAGTACTTTATAGACTGTGCCCAGTCGTGGCACTAGTAATATTTAAAAAACAAACAACCACCAATCAATGGGAAATAACATCTTCCAGGCAGTTTCCTGAGCCCCCCACAACCCCACCCCCAACAAGAGGATCTGAAGAGTTGACAGGAAGCCCCTTGAACCCTTGAGGGGACCAGCCTTTGAAAGGTTCATTGTTGCAGAGTCTCCCTTTGAAAGAAGCCACTTTATCTTGCTCCTGAACATCTATAGGGCAGACATAACACTTTCTGAAAAGAAATTCTGAGAAGTGTGGAGGAACAGGCGTATGTAGGTAATCCAGTATGGGCAGTGTGTAATTTGAAGAATGATGGTTCCATTTTTATGGTTGCCACAACAATCATACAGTTGTGCAAAAAATGTGTATAGCTTTTATAGAGAAGAGAGCAGGCCCCATTGTAATGATTCTTCTCGTATCAGAACAACTGTTTCCCTGATTTGAAAAATAGGGGGGTGGCTTAACCCCTTTCCCAGTTAGCTCAGAACGCTCCCTGAGAAGGCTGTGGGCTGCTGGCGCATATTCATTACTTACATTTGCATGTTAGCCTGATAAATGGGTTGAGAATTAAGGTTGATCCTTTCAGCAGCAGGTTCTGAATTCCTAGCTTGGGAATTCAGAGGATGCGGGTGCAGGGGGAATACTATTCCTCAAATAGAAATCTAGGGGAGATGTCTAGACAGTTTATTCCTGACTATTCTTAATTCCATCCATTTAATCAGTTAATTCCTGACTATTCTGAATTCCATCAATTCCATTTAATGGACTAGAACTTAAGTCCATTAAATATTGACCTTGTAGTATTGTGTTTCGTCTCTGATAAAATTGTATTAAAAATTTGGTTTGCAGTATCAGTTATTTGTTTTACATACTTAGTAACTTCTGGAAATCACAATGCAGATTTCAAAAAAGTATAGTGTAAATGAAAAGCGATGCGTGTTATTTTCGTTAGCTGCTTTTCCCTATTTTCATACCTTTTCCGAAGGAAAGTATCGACTTTCTCTGGCGCATTGGCACTTTAAACTTCATAGCAGAAGTTTGTATGTGGTCTTTCAGGTTGTGGGTGGAAATTGGTCAAATTTGACTTTTTGTCTCTTCAAGTGAATTCATTGTCAGTTTTAGGCAACCATAAGGAAATTTGCCCCAAAATATAGGGTCATCATCACTTTAGTCAACGGGGATGTTTTAATTAAAAAAATATATGAAATTGCTAAGGGAGAGCCAGGATGTCCACTTCCGTGAAAACAAAACTTGTATAATTAATTAACTTATTTTTAATAGTCTCTTTTAAATTCCTGTCCTATTAAATCAGTTTACGTAATTCTATGATCAAAGGTCAGTTACTTAATCACTTTGAGCCTCAGTTTCCCCAGTCACCCGAAATAAATGAAAATCATACTCCCCTATGTCGGGAATGCTGCAGGGTCCCCGACAGTGTCAGGGCAGAGGTTCTCTTCTACCTCCGAGGATGCCGGGAGAACAGATAAAAACTCACGAGACCGGTGCAGTTCCAAAAATGGCTTTTAATAGTACAAAAGCTCTTCGACAGCAATCCAATATAATGAACAAATTCTCTAGCTCTGGTCTGAATTTAGACCATACAAAAGAGCCTAAGTCTCCCACCAAAGAGAGAGGATCTCACCCGAGCTGAGTCCTACCCAGAAGATGGAGCAAAAGGCCAAAGAGCAAAAGCCAAAAAGCCAAAGCCGCAAGGCTGAGGAGCCAAAAGCCACAGGAGCCAAAAAACTGAAAGCTAAAAGGCCCAAAAGGTAAAAGTGAAGGGGCCTCAAGTCAGCCCCTTATATCACCCAAAGTAATCCGATTGCGACAGGGAGGGTCATGTCAGCAAAGAACTCTAAACAGAGTGTAGTGCCACACCCTATCAGGTATAAACAAAGCTTACTGCCAAGGACTAATCCCAAGATTATCTCTTATGTAAAAACACTGGAGAGAGAGGGCTGGTATAAAGTAATACATCCAACTTCAATGAGCTTCATGTAATCTAGATGGTACCCACAAGGTCCTTCTTATTATTATCTGCACCAGGGTGATTCTGAGTATCTTGTTCTCGTGTACTGAAAGGGTCACACTCACCTGCTTAGAGCAAACTAGTATGACCCTTCCTATAGTCTTCCTATAGTCTCAGCGTAGCCAGGGTGGTAGTCTCCTGGTGAATTCTAACTGTCCCACGCTGGGTGCAGGGGGTATAAAGAGGAGCTGTGCCCAATCTAGAAAACATAGAAGTCTTAGTAGATGTATAAGTCAGAAGTTATTCAACCAAGGTGACTTCTGTAACTGCCACACCCTCTAGCAGTGTTTTACATAGATAGAAGAGAGGTCTCATTAGAATGAACCTTGGCTTAAATAGATTAAGCTGGGAGTGGGCAAAACAACAAAGCTCCCAGGTTAGCTAAACCTGTCCTCCAACACTCTAACTATAATTTAACCTTTAAAGGGTAATTTCTAAGTGCTAAAAGCACCCAAGGTGGTCACAGTGGTGGTTGTGTAGCCACAGCAGGTACCATGCCCTACAGAGCCAGGGAGAGACCAGGCCTCACACCTGTACTGAGCCATGTCTCCACAAGAAAGTGTTTTGAACAAGAGCCAGATTTCTGTATATTGATGCTGTCTTGTACATTGTATAGTTTTAGCATATCAATTCTTTTTTTTTTTTTTTTGCTTTTGGGTCACACCCGGCAATGCTCAGGGTTACTCTCCTGGTTCTTTGCTCAGGAATTATTCCTGGCAGTGCTCGAGAGGACCATATGGGACGCCGGGGATCGTAACCCGGGCGGCTACAGGCCGGCGCGGTGCAAGGCAAATCGCCTACCGCTGGGCTATCGCCTCCCCCCCTAGCATATCAATTCTTAATATTCTTTATTTAGTGGCCGCTATTTGGTTCTTCCATGGGAACATATCCTAGAAGCTTATTGATACTTCATTTTTATATCAAAACTTAGTTGGTGCCCATCAATATTCTTTGTTTATTTTGTGGTTCCAGGGTTGCCTTTTAGCAGGGCACCAAGATCGCATTTGGTAAAAATGTGAGTGTTGGTATTTTAAGTGCTATGGATAAAAACCCAGTGCATCACCCACACGAGGCTCTACCTAGCCTCACTCCTAACCTTCCGTTAATATTCTTCTAGCCTTTTTTAAATGACCCCAAAATAATACTTTTAAATCTGGATTTTGGGGAGCACACTACTACTAGCAGGAAAAGAAAGAAGTCTTGGGCTAGAAAGGTTTTCTAGCCCCTGTGGAACTCACTACTCCCATTGCTCTGCTCGGTAGCCAAGCTTTGCATCAGAGCATCTACAAACCAGATCCACGATTTCCCCTGCAGGAAATAAGATCTCCAATAGGAAGTAATCTCTCCAGCAGAAAGTAAACTCTCCAACAGGAAGTAGGCTCTACTGCCGGAAGTAAGCTTTCCAGCAGGAAGTAATCTCTCCCAGCAGAAAGTAAACTCTCCAACAGGAAGTAGACTCTGCTGCAGGAAGTAAGCTTTCCAGCAGGAAGTAATCTCTCCAGCAAAGTAAGCTCTCTGGCAGGAAGTAAGCATCTTTGTGCTGTCGACCAACTCCTGGTTTAAATTGTACCCACTAGTTCCATGCCTCCAGGCAAAGTAACTTGCTCAGCTTTCTGGCCTTGGCACTTGATCTTCTGCATGCCTAAGTCTTTCTTCTCCCCATGGAGCCCATGGCTTCCCCCACACACACACATACTCCTTCCCTCCTTCTACTCATCTTTGGTGCAGTCTTTCCCTGAGGTCTTCTGTAACCATCTCACTGTATAATCAGCACTTTTCTCCTACGGTCGCCCTGTTATGATGTCATGTTTTTTCTCCCTTTTTTTTCACGGTGCTTAAAATCCTGTTTGTTTTGTTTCCTCTCCCACTAGGTAATGTGTGATATCACAGTCCTTGAATGTGCTACAAACACCTAAGCAGTGGGTATACAGCAGATGTAGCTTGTCTGTGATCACACCTGGTGGAGACCTGAGGCTACCCCTGGCAGTGCTTGGGGAGCTGTCTGTGGTGCAGGGATAGAAGTCGGGCTAGTCTAAGTGTGCAATCGAAAGTGTCTTACCTGAAGCATACCTCTCCAGCCTTGCCTAATAAATATCAAATAAAGGAATTGACCTTCTTGACTTCTGATACCTACTTCACAGTGATGCTGGACTGATCCCCACAACTTTGGTTTGTTCTTGGACACAAAGGGAAGTGGAAGTTTGTAGGGGAAAAAATTGACAATTGCCATTATAAACTACTTAGAACAAGAAAGTTAATGGACCTATTTCTTGGGAAAAGTCTGAAGGGCTCGCCTGGGAGTCAGCTAATTCTTTGTGGTTACAAAGGACTGAATTATGAGTTTCTCAGAATCAGATTTCTATTTGGCACATAGATGTGCTTTCTAATAGAACTCTAACATCAAATGTCTGCCCTCATCGAAGGGGTGAAGGCCACCTCCCTCTCCCAGCATCTGAGATACGGGTTCATCTGTTGGCTGGTTTGGTTCAGAGCTTGAGGGGAAGCAGAGGGTGGGGGTAAGATTTTCTAACAGGGCACTTCAAGGAGCTTCCATTCTGGCTGATCTCTGAACAAATACGGAGTCGTTTCCAGGGCTTATTGTCAATGGTAAAATACGCCAAAGGAAAGTGTAGTATTTGACTATGTAGGAAAGAAGAAAATTTATCAAAGCAAAAGCACAGAAAGGAGTAATTAGAATATGATGAAAATGGTTATCCAGAGAGGATAGAAAAACACAAAGAGGGCAAAACTTCCCAGAGTGCGTTTAGCTCTTGAGCTCTTTTTTAAGTGTTTAAATATTCAACAGTTAAATTAATGCTTTAAAGAATTTAGTGGGGCCAGAGCGATAGCCCAGCGGGTAGCGGCGTTTGCCTTGCACACAGCCGGCCATCTGGCCCGGGTTTGATCCCGGCATCACACATATGGTCCCCGCTCACCGCCAGAGTGGTTCCTAGTGCAGAGCCAGGAGTGACCCCTGAGCATTGCGGGTGTGACCCCAAAAAAAAAAAGAAGAATTAGTTTGGTTTTCCCACTGTACTCTGGGCTTACTTTGGGCTATGTGCTAGGATCAGAATGTGACAGGGCTCCTGGGACCAAAGAGTGCCAGAATGAACATGCAGGCATGCACCTACTTGTACTACTGCCTTTACAGCCCCCAATTTTTTTAAAGTTTAAGTATAAACAAATATTTAAATCAGCATCAAACAAAATCAAAGGGACCAAATGTTTATCATCGGCACATTCAGAAGAACAAAACAAACAGAAAACCTCAGTAACTTTTGAGCATTGCGTTTGAACCCCCTGATCAGATACGTTTAGTGAGTGTGTTTTGAGAACAAAGTCCCAGATCTTAAATGTGCAGGTTCTTTACTGCTAGCACACAGGGCTTAGAACTCAGAACTCATCTGAATAGTGATGCCTTTGGGAGCAGTAGGGTTCTCACAGGGACAGGTGAAGACGCGACGAGCCCTGGAAGAACTCATCAGTGTGAAATTTGACAGTGTCAAGGTTTGTTTAGTTTGTTTGTTTTTTAAAAAACAGGTTAAATCACATGATACTCGCTAGTTTTTAGGTCACAAGAAAATAATCAGATACCCGAGATTTCAAACAATTGCCCCTCCCCCAATTATTTCCTAATTCTGCTCACTTTAAGGACCTGGAAGTTGTGATAACCCCAGTAGCAGTGAGCATGTCGGTTCAGTGGCCTGTCCTGGATTCTAATACTGTCGATCTCCCACCACAAGCCATCAGGGCTCCTCAGAAAGGGCAGTGCTGGCCTAGCACAGGAAACAGTGGCTGTTAACTTTGGTTGTGCCAGAATCCATAGCCGTCTGTGGGCAGGGCTGGGGGCACACGTCACAGCACTCAGGGTTACTTGAAATGACTCTCCCAGCCTACTGGGACAATTTACTATCAGCAAGAATAGTCATAATGGGATTATTATTCATTGAGTTTTTAAACATATTGATGAATATTTAATGCCACCACACATCTACGTAGGAGGGTTAGAGACGAAGCAGGGAAAGTTTCAGACAGAAGGACCAGTTGAAAAATGCTGGCAGTGTACAGCTCACAAAATCAAGACTGACTCTGGTGAAAATCATCAGTGGGTGCTGGATCCAGGGATGGGGGGAAGACTTTAGAGAACAGGATACCAAGGATCTCAAAGTCTTGCGCCGCAATCTTCTTTTATTGCTGGCAAGAGTAGAAGACTACCATGGAAAGATCTAGCCATTTACACCAAAACCAAATAATCAAACCTGGCATCTTGACAATTTTGTGTGGAAGGAAGGCGGCTGAGCGCTC
>JAJIBD010032197.1:0-16187 GCA_021461705.1 Cryptotis parvus
ATGGTCCGACACAGGGAAAAGACTTGGGCCCCTGGGATGAACCCAGAGCCATGGCAGAGCCTGGCAAGATGCCGTCAATTATATTTGATAACTACCAAAAACAGTAACAATAATGGATCTCATTCCCATGAATGGAGCGTTACTGGCTCCGCTAAGAGCAAATCGATGAAGACAAGTGACTATGTTTATACAAAAATGACTAGAAATATTAATTAGAATAAATATAATGTGGCGGGTCTCTGCAGGGTGGGTCCCTTGTAGGCTGGGTTTCCTGACAAGCCGGGCTGGAGATAGGATTAATCTGTTGGGTGGAGATCTTCGGGCTGCGAGGTGTGGATGGTGAAGATGCGCTGCCCAGCAAGGTAATGAGGGATTTCTCTGGGCTCTTCGAGGGGCTCCATTGGGATAGTGGACTCGGGGTGGAAGTTGCTCGTGGTCCGTGGAATGCAGAAGTTCAACGGGAAAAGCTGGTTTTCTGCTCTGCCGGGTGTTCTTGTCCCGTTTCCTTGGCAGCTGCCAAAGGATGGGAAGCAGCCCAGCCACGGGGCAGGTCCTTATGCTCAGTCGGCCGCTTTCTCGGAGGGGTGGGGGCCAATGCGGCGCAGAGTCCGCCTTAGGGAGAAGCCCCCATACAGGTGTGGTAGCACAGGAGACTGACCAGACAGACCCCGATGGCCGGCCACCCACAATGCTCAGCTCCCCAGCACCGCCTTTTGCCTCCAGACCACCTCAGCTGGCCTCCTTCATCTCAGGCAGGAGAAGGACGTCGGGTGCTTGGGCTGTCCCCGTCTGTATCCTCATACTGGTGAATTCTACTTCCATAGCGAGGAAAGGCTGCAAAGTTTGAAGAAAACTCCGGAAAAACCTGCCAACTAGGACTCTTTGGCACCATTGGTAACATGAAGATACTGCACCCATTGACAGCGTGAAGAATACAACAAATTTGGTTCCGAAGCACCTCTATAAGTTGTGCGAAGAATGCCCAGAGAGAGAAAGACACAAAAAGAGCGCCTGTCCACATATTCAAGAGCGAAAGAACAACAAGTGCTGGCGTGGATGTGAGGGAAAAGGGACACTCATCCATTGTTGGTGGGAATGCCGGCTGGTACAGCCTTTCTGGAAAAAACAATATGGACTTTCCTCCCAAAGACTAGAAATTGAACTCCCATTTGACCCAGCCATACCACTCCCTGGGAATCTACTCTGGGAAACCAAAAATACATGGCGGAAACACCATCCCTACTTTTATGTTCCATAGCAGCATTATTCACAATAGCCAGAATCTGGAAGCAACCAGAGTGCCCGAAAATCGATGACTGGATAAAGAAGCTTTGGTACATCTACACAATGGAATACTATGCAGCTGTTAGGAAAAATGAAGTTATAAAATTTGCCTATAAATGGATGGACATGGAGAAGATTATGTTGAGCGAAATTAGCCAAGAAGGAGAGAGACAGATACAGAATGACTGCATTTATTTGCATGGCATAAATATATATGTACATATTATGATACCAATATCCAAGGTCAAGTGAAACATATATCAGGAGGTCTTGTCAAAGGTGGAAATTATCACAAGCGTGTGGGAGTCAGAGGCTAGGTAAGACAGAAAATGGAACAGGGTGCTAATAATTGTCGAGAGGTACTAATGCCAACCTAGAACTGAGCATTAAATAGAGGCAAGGATACACATGACAACCTTTTAATGTATGTTCTGCAATCCATAGTCTGGAAGGGAAGGGAAAGAAAGAGAAAAGGGAAAGAAATAAAGAACCTGCCATGGAGGGGGGCTGGGGAGGGGGGAACCAGGGGACGTTGGTGGTGGGAGATGGGCACTGGTGGAGGGGACGGGTGCTGAAACACTGTGTGACCAAAACCCAAACATGAACTTTTTAATTGTATATCTTTTTATTTGTATATCTCACGGTGGTATAATAAAATACTTAAAAAAAAAAAAAGGGCCCGTCTTCAAAAACTCCTTGAGCTCATTCGCCGGCGCGTGCTGCGAGCCTCCAGGAGGACCAAATGCTTTAGGCAAGATTGTTAAACATGCAGAGGAAGCGATAAAGAGGACCCAAAGACAGGGAAGAGTAGAAATACTTTGGAAGATGCAGCAGAAGCGGGAAAAGCATTCGCACACGCCGCCTGTACTTCACGAACTATAAGACCAAGATGAGCTGCCCTCGGCGCCTGATGGATCTATCACATCTTCCCTGAAGGCAATGGAGGAAAGGAGTACATCAGGACTTCTACTCCAAATCTCCTTGATAGCCACATCCATCCTGCCCACATGCAAAATTCCACAGGGATGGGTATTATCATTCCCGATTATAGCTACGAAATCCGAAGCATGCCATCGCAGTAGCAGGTAAAGAAGGAAGAGAGAGACCAAGGCCCAGAACAAAAGTCTCAGACCCAGAACACCTGAAGAATCTGCCAGCAGTGCTCATCAATACACTAGCTCGGTCTCTTCACATGCTACCTGTCAGAATGCAAGGGCTATCCTCCCAATGGAAGAACCAGCAGGACAGTTCTACTGTTCAAGAAGGAGACATTCACGACATCAGCAACTATCACCCCCATCTGCCTGTTGTCTGTCATCTACAAGCTGTTTACACGGGTCATCCCTGAACAGGATTGGCGAGGAACACTAGATGAAGGACAGCCAGCGATGCAAGCAAGCTGGCTTCAGGAAAGGATTCTTACTATGACCATATCCACACCGTAACGCAAGCTCATGAGGGGTTTGTAGGAGTACAAGGATGGCCGCTCTGTCTCATGTTCATTGATTTAAGGCAAAGCCTTTGATTCTGTGGAGACTGAAGCAGTCACCGAAGCCCTAGCCAACCAGGGTGTTCAAACCCAATACATCAAAGATCATTCGTGATGAGCTGTATTGCGGATTCACACCACCAGGATCTCACCATTCTACACAAAAGAAGTGATCATTGATGTCAAAAAGAGGGTTCGACAGGGTGATACCCACTGCACCAAAGCTCTTCAGTGCCACCCTCGAGAACATCATGAGAGAGTGGAAAGGGAATGGGAGTGAAGATAGATGGTTGCGTCTACACCACCTCCGTTGGTGACATACGGTTCTAATAACACCAGAAATTAGCCAAGGGGCGCCTGTGCTGGCTGACTTGGCCGAGAGTGTGGAAAGATGAGTCTACAACTGAATCTGAAGAAAACTATGTTCATGAAAAATAAGCTAGTTCCCTGAGGCCCCATTCACTCTCAATGGAACAAACATCTCTGAATGCATGATTTATGTGTGCCCCTGGGTAGAGAAGAGTCAAACATGATGACGACTAAAGCCCTGAAACTCGCAGGAGGCAAAGAGAGAGTGGCATGGAAGAAATAGCTAAAAGGGACAAAGAACACTCCCAGCTCCAGGCACATCCTATTTGACTCTGCATTCCTGCGGTAAAATGGCCTCAGAGACCTTACGACCCTCTGAAAACTGGGATTGATATTCAGGTCTCAGGAGGAATCGAAGAGCTATGCTTGGAGATATCACGCCTCACTCGAGTGAGAGAAGGAATCTAGGTTTGGCCCATCAGTGCTACTCCCAGAATCAGGGGACGCTGTCTACGTTTTGCCAAGGCATACAGAAAATCAGATGGGCTGGACATGTAATGCGATTTGGAGACAACCGGACTAGACCAGCCAGTACCGACTGGATCCCAGGATGTCAAAAGATACGTGGCCGCCTACAAGATGGTTAGACTTGCTTGTTAAGACCCTGAAGAAAGCGGTTTGAGGCTCTTCATATTCTGAATCAACCTGGTGCCATTAAAACACATTGGCACATGTTGGATATAATAGAAATGTTGCTGATGCCCGCTGGAGCAAATCGTTGAATACTTAAGGATTCAAGTGATCAAATTGAAATGCTTAATCAGATTGACACACCAGAAAAGGAAAGGAGAAAGCAATATGCCCAATAGTGGAATTCAAAACTTGTCTGGAGCGAGTTATAGCCCAAAGCAGAATTGCATCCCACAAAGTACCAGAAGTAGAAGGTGCTTTTTTATATACCTGCTCAGTGTTTTTCAGGATCAGTTCTTTCCACCTCTCCACAAGTCCCCAGCCCCTCAGGATACCTCTATAGCGCAGGCTTGAATCAAAGACACTGGTTGCCAGCTGTACAGGTGGTCTATTCTTTGCATCCATCAGTTGGGAGCTCTTGCACATCAGCCCAACGCACTAGGGGAGCCGTGCGAACCGAACATTATACCGGGTACCACTACCTTAACACCATGTATTTAGTACACTGGTTTGTTGCTTTTATGTGAAGTCAGATCTGTTTTTGAATATATTAAGTTTTTTATATCAGAGGTTCTTTTATGTGGTTCTTCAGTAAATAACAGTTTCTGAGTCTAATCTTGAGGTTTCATTTAGAAATTGTATGGTCTGTGATGCCTGGTTTACTTTTAATCCACGTGACTATTCAGTTTCTGGCACCTCCTGTTAGAAGAGATTTTATCGCTCTACCATCTTTAAAGCTGTAGCTCTGTCACAGATTAACTGTCAATATCTGAGAGTTTATCTGTTGTGTCTCTAATTCTGTTTCCTTGCTTTGGCCTGAGAGTCATGCTACATTTAAGTACTACTCTAGTTGTGAGAGTTTTGATCACTCTTGGCACATAGTATCTTAAAAGGGGAGTATGGGAGACTGCACCGGGCATGAACTCAATCTTACATCTCGCACCACTCAAGGATCAACCTGGGACTCTGATGGAACAGTGAGTGTATTGAAAAGCCCTAAAATCAGAATGCAGTACCATCAGCATCTTCCTAGAGATTGTGCTGATTAGTAGGGAAGTCTGTGAGATCTGTCAGCACATAAATAGTACTTATTATACAGGTCTTTAAGAATTTGGTGAGTATTTTACCTGAGATTACAGTGATGAAACTATATACTACTTCCCGCGGTGGGATGGTTATTTAAGTGTTCAATATTATTATTTGTCCTGCTGGGACATCTTATATTTTATTGGCACTGGGTCACACCCCCCTGAGTGCTCAGAAATCCTGGCTCTGAACTCAGGAATTACTCCTGGCGGGCGGGGGGAAGATATGGGATGCCGGGGATTAGAACTGGAGCCAGCTACAGGCCAGCATACAGAGCTTACATGACCCTCTTTACCAGCTGGGCTATCCCTCAATAGGCCCCATGCTAATGCTATTTTGGAGATGACCTTACATGGACCAGAGCGTTACAGGCTGGATCCCACAGGACGTAAAAGATCATGCGCCACACAAGGTGAATTCAGACTTTCGTCAAGACCCTGAATGTATGTTTTGAGGCTCTTAGTATTCCTGGGCGAGCAGATACCGATGGCACATGATAGTGTCAAATACGACATTAATGCAGCACCCGCTCGAGCAAAATAATGGTACCAGGATGTAAAATAATCAAGTGATCCAAGTGAAATATTGAAACTTAAACATGATTAAATATTATTTGATAATGTTCCGTATTGTTGACAGTATTTTCCGTTTTCTTGTGTCCTCTTCTATTTCAATAGTGACTTATCAGGTTTTCATATTTGTCTTTGGCACCATTATTTAAACTGATTTAAAGCAGTCCTTGATGTTTTTTGGACTATTCTTCGGCCTTCTAATTCATTGTTTATAGATGTTTATGTATCGATTTGATGCTCAATCCTCACTATTTTTGCTTTATGTTGGTTTCCTTGTTTCAAAGAAAATTTTAGTGGAAAAAACAATTTTAATTGGGAGACTTTAGAAGTGTCCCTATGTTTCTCTGTCATCTACAACATAGATTTAACTATTTTCCACTTTGAATGTCTTTAATTTCTTTATATTTTCTGATTGCTATGGTGAGGACTGTGGGACTATAGACAAAGAAAGAAAGAAAGAAAAGAAGAAAGAAAAGAAGAAAGAAAGCAAGAAAGAAAGAAGAGAGAGAGAGAGAGAGAAAGAAAGGGAGGAGGGAGGGAGGGGAGGAAGAGAAGGAAGGAAGGAAAGGAAAGGGAAGGAAGGAAGAAAGGAAGGAAAGGAAGGGAAAGGAAGGAAGGAGGAAAGAAGAGAAAGAGAGAGAGGAAGGAAAGGAAAGGAGGAGGGAGGGAGGAGGGAGAGGGAAGGGAGGGAAGGAAGGAAGGAAAAATCTTCCAGTGCGCCCAATGGATCTGCCAGTACTGTAGGTGGAAGTGTTGTAGCCTTGCACTCCAGGGCTGTGGAGTGGGAGATTTGAGTGGCTGATGCATCCAGGAGACTTCGGTTGTGGGACCTAAGGCTGATTCTATACCTGAAGGTGTGAAGAGTGTGGGTGGGGGCTTCTGGGCCTTCCGATAGGGAACAGATCTGCCCTCCCCGGTCTGAGAAGGCCCCAACCTCCCAGAGACAGAGGAACCTGGGATGATTCAGCAGTTTGGTGTTCTTTTCCAAAGTTTATTTTGTTTGTTTTATTTTTTATCAAGCAAAATACCATACATGTCTTTGAAGGTTTGTTTATTCTTGAGGGGGCTAGAGAAATAACACAGTGGTAGGGTTTACCTTGCACATAAGCCCAAGCAGGGTTCAGTCCTAGCGTTTCCCAATGTGTCATCTTTCAGGGGTAACTGCTGAGTGCAGGCCAGGTCAGCAACCCCATAGGCATTACCCACGGAAATGGGCTAACCACACCTAAGCCACTGTTTTTGTTTAATCTTTTCAAAATATATTTCTTTTTGTACCTGTTTTGCTCATTATTATCATTACTTTCCTTACCTTTGGTTGATGTGCTTTGTGTTGCATTAATTGCTTTGCATTTGTTGAATTATCATTTTATCCCTGGAATTTGTTCAATGGCGCCTGAAGAGCCAGCTGTAATAGCTCTCTAACCTTATACATCTTGAAGTTTTGGAATTCCTCATCTGAACTTAACTTTTTGTTCTTGAGAAGAAAAAACAGTGCACATTACTGTTTCAGTTTCACTTACTCATGATTGATACATTCAGGTTTCTCTTTTGTCCTGATTTAATATCAGGAGGTTGTAGATTCTAAAATGCACCTTCTTTTCTTCCAGTATCTAAGGTTTGTTCATCGTAACCTACTGTGATACAAAGAAGGAAGGGGAGGAGTTGGACCGAGATCCAAGAGTCCAGCTGAAAGATCTGAACCCCAGGCACCGAGGCACATGGGGTGGGAGGAGTTGGGGGTGGCTTATGGGACCACTTGGTGAGTCAAGAGATGGAGTGCAGGGCAGAAAGTAGCACCCCATGCTCAGACTTGGAGGCTGACCAAGGGGGCGTTTAGTGAAATAACGGTGCTGATGTAGGCCTGGACTTAGCTCTCTCTCAGAGAGCTTTGAGAACAGGGGTGTAAGGCATTTGCCTTGCACACACCCCCAAACATACCAGAAGTGATCCTAAGCATAGAGCCAGCTGTACGCCCTAAAGGCTGCTGTGGAAAAGTGGGAAGAGAGAAGCTCTGTGTTTTGAGAGTTATTTGAAACAGTAATGCTTCATGGAGCTTTCTTTGTCTTCAAAGTAACACAGTGTTTCTGCATGTTAGCTGCATGTTTTTATCTCAGAGTATAAATATTTGGTATTAAAATCAACCAGGACATTATTACCAGTCTACCTTTAAGAAAACAGCCAGGACCTAAGAGATAGATAAAGGAGTAAGACCTGACCCTCTGAGAGTCTCTGAGTATAGAGCCAGGAATCGGTCCTGGGCACCAGTGAGTGTAAAGCAAACAATTCTTTAAAATTAAAAAAAAAAAGAAAAATCAAATAATTATAGAATCAGCTATGTGAAACAGTATACCAAAATTTGGGCCCCTAGAATGGATATATAAGACATACAAGGGCAGACTTAGCTTTCCCATTCATGAGAAGACCTGTGCTTTTTCCCTCTTACTACTTACCAATCTTACTCATTGTTGCACAGTGATCATAGAGCCGGTCACCAAGAAATATAGCTGAAATTGATCTCACCCTCACTGTTTGACCATGTTGTTACTTAAGTCAAAATTCAGCCAAGTCTCACCTCACTAAAATAAGACTAGTCAACGTTCTCAGTACTTTATAGACTGTGCCCAGTCGTGCCACAAAATAATATTTAAAAAACAAACAACCACCAATCAATGGGAAATAACGTCTTCCAGGCAGTTTCCCTGAGCCCCCACAGCCCCCACCCCAAGAGGATCTGAAGAGTTGACAGGAAGCCCTTGAACCCATGAGGGGACCAGCCTTACAGAAGGTTCATTGTTGCAGAGTCTCCACTTTGAAAGAAGCCGCTTTATCTTGCTCTGAACATCTATAGGGCAGACATAACACTTTCTGAAAAGAAATTCTGAGAAGTGTGGAGGAACAGGCGTATGTAGGTAATCCAGTATGGAGCAGTGTGATGGTGAAAGATGATGGTTCCATTTTATGGTTACCATAACAATCATACAGTTGTGCAAAAAATGTGTACCCTAGCTTTTTATAGAAGAGAGCAGGCCCCATTGTAGTGGTCTCTGTAATGGAACAACTGTTTTTCCTGAGTTGAAAAATAGGGGTGGCTTAACCCCTTTCCCAGTTACTAGAGCGCTCCCTGAGGAAGGCATGGGCTGTGAGCGCATATTCATTACCCACATTTGCATGTTGCCCTGATAAATGAGTTGAAATTAAGGTTGATCCTTTCAGCAGCACGCTGAATTCCTAGCTTGGGAATTCAGAGGATATCGGTGCAGGAATACTATTCCTCAAGTAGAAATCTAGGAGATGTCTAGACAGTTTATTCTGTATTCTTAATTCCATCCATTTAATCAGTTAATTCTGACTATTCTGAATTCCATCAATTCCATTTAATGGGACTAGAGCTTAAGTCCATTAAATATTGACCACTGTAGTATTGTGTTTCGTCTCTGATAAAATTGTATTAAAATTTGGTTGCAGTATCAGTTATTTGTTTTACATACGTAGTAACTTCTCCAAATCACAATGCAGTTTTCAACAAGTATAGGTAAATGAAAACGTGTGCGTTGTTATTTCGTTAGCTGCTTTCCTACCATACCTTTTCCGAGAAGAAAGTATCGACTTTCTCTGGCGCACACACTTTAAACTTCATAGCAAGAAGTTTGTATGTTGGTCTTTCAGGTTGTGTGGTGGAAAGTGGTCAAGGTTGACTTTTGTGTCTTCAAGTGAATTCAATTATAAAAGTTTAGGCAACCATAAGAGTTTACCCCAAAATAGCGGGTCATCATCACTTTAGTCAACGCGGGGATGTTTAATTTAAAAAATATATGAAATTGCTAAGGGAGAGCCAGGATGTCCACTTCTTGAAAACAAAACTTGTATTAATTAACTTATTTTTAATAGTCTCTTTTTAAATTCCTGTCCTATTAAATCAGTTCCCCCCGCAATTCTTGATCAAAGGTCAGTTGCTCAATCACTTTTTGAGCCTCAGTTTCCCTGATCCACGAAATAAGAAATGAAAATCATACTCCCCTCTATGTAGGGAACGCCGCAGGGTCCCGACAGTGTCAGGACAGAGGTTCTCTTCTACCTCCGAGGACGCCGGGGAGAACAGATGAAAACTCACGAGTCCGGTGCAGTTCCAAAAATGGCTTTTAATAGTACAAAAGCTCTTCCACAGCACTCCAATATAATGAACAAACTCTAGCTCTGGTCTGAACTTAGACCATACAAAGAGCCTAAGTCTCCCACCAAAGAGAGAGGATCTCACCGAGCTGAGTCCTACCCAGAAGAAGGAGCAAAAGGCCAAAGAGCAAAAAGCCAAAAGCCAAAAGCCGCAAGGCTGAGGAGCCAAAAGCCACAGGAGCCAAAAGCTGAAGCTAAAAAGGCCCAAAAGGTAAAAGTGAAGGGGCCTCAAGTCAGCCCTTATATACACCAAAGTAATCCATTAACGGGGAGGGTCATGTCAACAAAGAACTCTAAACAGAGTGTAGTGCCACACCCTATTGCAGGTATAAACAAAGGTTATGCCAAGGACTAATCTCCAAGATTATCTCTTATGTAAAACACTGGAGAGAGAGGGGCTGGTATAAAGTAATACATCTTAACTTCATGAGCTTCATGTAATCTAGATGGTACCCACAAGGTCCTTCTTATTATTATCTGCACCAGGGTGATTCTGAGTATCTTGTTCTCGTGTACTGAAAGGGTCACACTCACCTGCTTAGAGCAAACTAGTATGATCCTTCCTATAGTCTTCCTATAGTCTCAGCGTAGCCAGGGTGGTAGTCTCCTGGTAAATTCTAACTGTCCCACGCTGGGTGCAGTGGGTATAAAGAGGAGCTGTGCCCAATCTAGAAAACATAGAAGTCTTAGTAGATGTATAAGTCAGAAGTTATTCAATCAAGGTGACTTCTGTAACTGCCACACCCTCTAGCAGTGTTTACATAGAAGAGAGGTCTCATTAGAATGAACCTTGGCTTAAATAGATTAAGCTGGGAGTGGGCAAAACAACAAAACTCCCAGGTAGGCTAACCTGTCCTCCAACACCCCTAACTATAATTTAACCTTTCAAAAGGGTAATTTCTAAGTGCTAAAAAGCACCCAAGGTGGTCACAGTGGTGGTTGTGTGAAGCCACAGCAGGTACCATGCCCTACAGAGCCAAAAGGGAGACCAGGCCTCACACCTGTACTGAGCCATGTCTCCACAAGAAAGTGTTTTTGAACAAGAGCCAGATTTCTGTATATTGATGCTGTCTTGTACATTGTATAGTTTTAGCATATCAATTCTTTTTTTTTTTTTTTTTTTTTTTTTTTTGCTTTTTGGGTCACACCCGGCAATGCTCAGGGGGGTTACTCCTGGTTCTTTGCTCAGGAATTATTCCTGGCAGTGCTCGGGGGACCATATGGGACGCCGGGGATCGAACCCGGGCGGCACAGGCCGACGCGAGGCAAGGGCAAACGACTACCGCTGGGCTATCGCTCCGGCCCCTAGCATATCAATTCTTAATATTCTTTTTTATTTAGTGGCTTCGCTATTTGGTTCTTCCATGGGAACATATCCTAGAAGCTTATTGATACTTCATTTTTTATATCAAAACTTAGTTGGTGCCCAACAATATTCTTTGTTTATTTTGTGGTTCCAGGGTTGCCGCAGCGGGCACCAAGATCGCATTTGGTAAAAATGTGGAGTGTTGGTATTTTACGTGCTATGGATAAAACCCCAGTGCATCACCCCACGAGGCTCTACCTAGCTCACTCCTAACCTTCCGTTAATATTCTTCTAGCCTTTTTTAAATGACCCCCAAAATAATACTTTTAAATCTGGATTTTGGGAGCACATACTACTAGCAGAAAAGAAGAGAGTCTTGGGCTAGGAAGGGTTTTCCTACCCCCTGTGGAACTCACTACTCCCATTGCTCTGCTCGATAGCCAAGCTGCATCAGAGCATCTACAAACCAGATCCACGATTTCCCCTGCAGGGAAATAAGATCTCCAATAGGAAGTAATCTCTCAGCAGAAAGTAAACTCTCCAACAGGAAGTAGAGCTACTGCCGAAGTAAGCTTTCAGCAGGAAGTAATCTCTCCAGCAGAAAGTAAACTCTCCAGCAGGAAGTAGACTCTGCTGCAGGAAGTAAGCTTTCCAGCAGGGTAACCCTCCAGCAAAAATGGCTCTCTGGCAGAAGTAAGCATCTTTGTGCTGTCGACCAACTCCTGGTTTAAATTGTACCCACTAGTTCCATGCCTCCAGGCAAAGTAACTTTCGTTTCCCCCTGGCCCTTGGCACTTGATCTTCTGCATGCCTAAATCTTTCTTCTCCCCATGGAGCCCATGGCTTCCCCCCACACACACACACACTCCTTACTCCTTCTACTCATCTTTGGTTGCAATCTTTCCCTGAGGTCTTCTGTAACCATCTCACTGTATAATCAGCACTTTCTCACCACGGTCGCCCCTGTTATGATGTCATGTTTTTTCTCCCTTTTTTTTTTTTTCACGGTGCTTAAAAAATCCTGTTTGTTTTGTTTCCTCTCCCATTTGGTAATGTGTGATATCACAGTTCTTGAATGTGCTACAAACACCTAGAGCAGTGGGTATACAGCAGATGTAGCTTGTCTGTGATCACACCTGGTGGAGACCTGAGGCTACCCCCTGGCAGTGCTTGGGGAGCTGTCTGTAGTGCAGGGATAGAAGTCGGGCTAGTCTAGGTGTGCAATCCGAGTGTCTTTACCTGAAGCATACCTCTCCAGCCTTGCCTAATAAATATCGAATAAAGGAATTCGACCTTCTTGACTTCTGATACCTACTTCACAGTGATGCTGGACTGATCCCTACAACTTTGGTTTGTTCTTGACACAAAGGAAGTGGAAGTTTGTAGGGGAAAAATTGACAAATTGCCATTATAAACTACTTAGAACAAGAAAGTTAATGGACCTATTTCTTGGAAAAAGTCTGAAGGGCTACCTGGGAGTCAGCTAATTCTTTTGTGGTTACAAAGGACTGAATTATGAGTTCTCAGAATCAGATTTCTATTTGGCACATAGATGTGCTTTCTAATAGAACTCTAACATCAAATGTCTGCCCTAATGGAAGCGGTGAAGGGCCACCGCCCTCTCAGCATCTGAGACACGGGTTCATCTGTTGGCTGGTTTTTGGTTCAGAGCTTGAGGAAGCAGAGGGGGGAGTGGGGGGGTGGGTTTCTACCAGGGCACTTCTAAGGAGCTTCCATTCTGGCTGATCTCTGAACAAATACGGAGTCGTTTCCAGGGCTTATTGTCAATGGTAGAAATACCAGGAAATATGTAGTATTGGACTATGTAGGAAAGAAGAGAAAATTTATCAAAGCAAAAGCACAGAAAGGAGTAATTAAATATGATGAAAATGGTTATCCAGAGAGGATAGAAAAAACACAAGAGGAAACTTCCCAGAGTGCGTTTTAGCTCTTGAGTCTTTTTAAGTGTTTAAATATTCAACAGTTAAATTAATGCTTTAAAAAAATTTAGTGGGCCAGAGCTGATAGCCCAGCGGGTAGGGCGTTTGCCTTGCACACAGCGCCCATGCTGGTAACCCGGGTTTGATCGGCATCACATATGGTCCCCGAGCACCGCCAGGGAGTGGTTCCTGAGTGCAGAGCCAGGAGTGACCCCTGAGCATTGCCGGGTGTGACCCCCCCAAAAAAAAAAAAGAATTTTAGTTTGGTTTTCCCACTGTACTCTATGGGGCTTACTTTGGGCTATGTGCTTAGGGATCAGTTGTGACCAGGGCTCCTGGGACCATATTGAAACCAGGAATGAACATGCTGGCATGCACCCTACTTGTACTACTGCCTTTACAGCCCCCAATGTTTTTTAAAGTTTAAGTATAAACAAATATTTAAATCAGCATCAAACAAAATCAAAGGGACCAAATGTTTATCATCGGCACATTCAGAAGAACAAAACAAACAGAAAACCTACAGTAACTTTTGAGCATTGCGTTTGAACCCCCCTGATCAGATGCGTTTAGTGAGTGTGTTTTGAGGACAAAGTCCCCAGATCTTAAATGTGCAGGTTCTTTACTGCTGGGGCACACAGGGCTTAGAGCTCGAACTCATCTGAATAGTGATGCCTTTGGGAGCAGTAGGGTTTCTCACAGGGACAGTGGGAGCCGGCGCGACGAGCCCTGTGAAGAACTCATCAGTATGAAATTTTGACAGTGTCAAGGTTTGTTTGTTTGTTTTGTTTTTTAAAAACAGGTTAAATCACATGATGTCGCCAGTTTTTAGGTCACAAGAAAATAATCAGATACCGAATTTCAAGCAATTGCCTCCCCAATTATTTCCTAATTCTGCTCACTTTGGGGACCTGGAAGCTGTGATAACCCCAGTAGCAGTGAGCATGTCGGTTCAGTGGCCTGTCCTGGATTCTAATACTGTCGATCTCCCACCACAAGCCATCAGGGATCCTCAGAGAAAGGGCAGTGCTGGTCTAGCTCCCTGGAACAAAGTGGCTGTTAACTTTGGTTGTGCCAGAATCCATAGCCGTCTGTGGGCGGGGCTGGGGCACACGCACAGCACTCAGGGTTACTTGAAATGACTCTCACCAGCCTACTGGGACAATTTACTATCAGCAAGAATAGTCATAATGGATTATTATTCATTGAGTTTTTAAACATATTGATGAATATTTAATGGCACCACACATCTACACGCAGGGAGGGGGTTAGAGACGAAGCAGGAAAGTTTCGCAGACAGAAGGGCAGTTGATGAATGCTGGCAGTGTTACAGCTCACAAAATCAAGACTGATTCTGGTGAAAATCATCAGTGGGTGCTGATCCAGGATGGGAAGACTTTAGGAGAACAGGATACTCAAGGATCTCAAAGTCTTGCACGCAATTTTCTTATTGCCAAGAGTAGAAGACAGCTTTTACCATGGAAAGATCCAGCCATTTACACCATAACCAAAATGGTCAAACCTGGCATCTTGACAGATTGTTCTTGTGAAGGAAGGCGGCTGAGCGCTCACTTGCATCCAAAGGGAGGCCGGCCAGAGCACTCTCGCCCAGAGTATAGCGCGGCTGCAGGAGCCCAATTTTTCATGTACATAGGAGATCCGAGAGTGATGTTGCTGTGCTTGATTTGTGTGTCCCTCTCCTCTTTTCCCTCCTTCCCGGAGGAAACAAGCGAATAAATTCAGAACATGAGGCATTCTGCAAGACAGCTGACCTGGGTCTCCAAAAAAAATAAGTTATATTTAAAATTAAAAGAAGATGGATGGATTATTATGTACTGAAAATAGACTAAAGACGCCCAATTCCCAAAGTGCGTGAGCTTTGATTAGATCCTAGATTTGGAGGAAAACAAAGATCTAAAGAGTGTTGGGGGGAGCAGGAGAGGGGAACCAGTGAAGACATTTAATGGTTCAATATTTAAACATTATGTAAATTCGACCTAAGGAATTGTCAGGGCCCCATAAATCACCTGGTACCCTGCTAGATTCTTCAGATAATCCAATGGGCACCACGGGGACGGATCAAGAGTCAGGAGAAACTTACTGTACACATATCTCCTGCACGTGAATTGAGAGCAGGGTCGCCCTGGACCCCCACAGCCCTCAGTGGCACAGCTAAGCAGCAGAGTGGGCAGGGGGCGGGAAGGCTCTGGGGCAGGCGGGGAAGCCCCGAGCCTGCAGATCCCCTCCACAGATTTGATTTGGAGTTGCCCAGGGAGATGCTTGCGGGTCACAGCTCTCCCCAGGGACTCTCCATTCTCTTTGCCCTTAGCCCTTCCATGAAACCAACCGTGCTTCAAAGAAAGACTACTTCCTGCACAGATACTGGGCAATAGTTTTCTCTAGGTGCACTTTATTCTTAGGAAATGCTGGGGGCTGGGCGTCAGCCCAGCGGTAGGGCGTTTCTTGCTTAGCACTTGGCCGGCTCTGTGCCGGCCGGGTTCGATCCCGCATCCCATATGGTCCCCAGCACCACCAGGAGGTAATTCCTGAGTGCAGAGCCAGGAGAAACCCGAGCATCGCCGGTGACCCAAAAAGAAAAAAAAAAAAAGAAATGCTGCTGCATACTGTAAAATAGTTCAGATGTTAAATATATTTATAACTATATGGAATGATAGTGCAGTATGTAGGGCGCCTGACTTGCATGCAACAGACCCAGGTTTGATCCCTGGCATCCCTATTTCTAAGTGCAGAGCTAGGAGTAAAAACCAGGTGAGCCGTGCCTAATCTGTGAGCATGTGTTAGGTTTGTATTGGCAATAAGACTTATAGGCAGAAAGCACAAGGCTAAAATAATTTTGGCAAGCCACCGTCCATTGGGTAGGCAAGGGGGTCCTGCCTGCAGGGGTCCCTCTAATCCACCCCCTATACGTTAATGTTAGCATTTAAGCTACCCAGGAGGCTGAGAACACCATCAAGTTCTTTGTGAAGGCTCTGGGAGGGGGCTTAAGAACCAGCCACTCCTCTCAGATCTGTCGGATCTCCATGCAGCAAAGCAGCCTCTTCGGTGCCTGGTGAGCAATTTTACTTTTTCGTTGTCGGTGTAGGAAAGTTCTCTTTAGTGATTTTCGTTCTATTTATTATTAAGAGCGAGTGTTAATTGTAAAATCTTGGGAAAGAGATGGATGAGTATGAGGGAAGCTAAGCCATAATTTTAGCACCTATTGATCAGCTTTACTAGCAGTGAGCGCTATGTGTTAACCTTTCTTGATTTTAGGAATTATGCTTTTTGGATTTTAGCATTTTATAAAAATAAACAGGGATGGCCCTGAAGAATAAAGATGG